>OV121141.1:11374383-11578383 GCA_921294245.1 Brassicogethes aeneus | reverse complement strand
TCCTTATACAAAATATATGTTGTAGGTATTCAATCTTCACGATTTTTTACATTCTTTAACAATGAACAAAAATATATGGTTTATTCCACCGTATAATATATTCGTCATATCTTGCTTATTTCAAATGCAAAACATACATACAAGACTTTTCACATTCTTTAACATTTAATAATAATATATGCTTCAATCTACCGTGTACGAAATATATAACGAAGAAGAAACTTTTGTTATTAATATCTTTTTGTTTCATTAACTTTCTTAAGGGGCAAACAGCAATCTAATTATTCGACGTCTTGAAATATTGCTTCCAATAAATCTATACAAGTTTCTTAATTAAAAGGGTACAACTAAATTACGAGTTAAGTTTAAAAGTATTCAGTGGCGTCCCAAGATTAATTTTGTGTGTACAGGGTTTCTTTGAATTCCATTCAAAAATGTTATGGTGTGATTCTATAGCGCAAAGTTCCTAATTTGGGGTTAAAAATGATTTTTCTTAAAAACGAATCTTTTTGTGTAAAATTAAATAAAAAGTCATAAAATCAAACTTTTATCATATTTTGCCCTTTCCATTTTTGAATGGAATTTGGAGACACCCTGTATACATTGCATTATCATATAATTAAGCAATAAATTACAAGATTATCTGTATAACTATAGTTATTCGTTCATAAATTATGATAATATGTATAACATAAACAATTAAATGATTATAATCAATTGATACCCAAGTAGCCGAACTACAGAGTAAAAAATTTTGCCCGTGTAAATTTTTTAGTGTAGGGGTAAAAATATTAGAGTTGATTTGTAAGTGTAAAAGTTAAACTACAAAATACACTAGGTAGCATTTAGTGCTTATTAACTTTATTAAACACATTTAAAGAATATGAACAATATTCATTGGTACATTCACACTATTTATTATTAAAATAAATTAAAAGGGTAGAAAAACGAGTGTTTATTACCCCTTAATGTGTTAAATAGTGACAAAATGTACACTAGAATGCATGCCAATTTGATGTTACTAAGAGCTCTTTTTTCTTTACACTACTAGTGCACATTATATCACAATCAAAGTTAAATTACACCAATAGTGGCAAAATAGACATTTCTCACCATAACTGGTAATAACCGAAATGCGTTTAAAAATGTTTTGTTGGTACCTATTTACCCACGCAGTGCATATCCGGAGATAGCGCGTTGTGGAAGTGTGGCATTTTTGTTCAGTTAGATTTTAATTACGATGAATCCATAAGAGGACATTCTTATTTTTTGGTAAGTATTATACTTCCTTTTTCCTTAAGCCTTAATACTCAATAAATACTAATATGTTAAAAGGATGTCCATACCCGACCTATATTATATATCAATAATTTACGGCAGTAGGTCGGGTACTTGTAACATTAATAATATAAATACATACACTTGATTTACTTTTTATTTTCAAGCGTAATGGTTGTTATATTAACCTATACCCACATTTTTATTAATATTATGGAAAATTTGTACACGTGTGGTAAATCCCCGACATACAGCCGCCTGAAGCCTCTCTACCAATGGGATCACCCATTTTTTATAACAGAAAAATGGATTACTGATGAATTCTCAAGATAATTCATTGCTTACAAATTGACAGCCAGTAAAACATTGCATTGATCTAAAACTTTTTCGTTTTAAGAACCATTTTGTTTAAGCCAGCCATACGACTCAAATATAAAATTATATTTTAAAAGGCACCGATTTTGATAATTGTCAGATTTTTGTTCCAAATAAATGTTTCTCTTTATTTACCTTATCGTTTTATTTACTACCACCAATAGGTTTTACTCAAATAATAGTGTTAATTTACACTAGAAGTTTGCACTAAAAGAGTAAAAGTACCTTTCTAAAATTAGAACTTTTCCAAAGTAGTGTTAATTTACACTGGACAAAAGTGGGATTTTACCCAGGAAGTGTAGAAGTACACGATTTTAGGTAAATTAACACTTTTTAATACAGTGTAAAATTACTTTATCCTCAGCATTGGCGGATCCAAGGGGGGGGCGATGGGGGCGATCGCCCCCCCCCGGAAGTAAGTTATCAAGTTGAAATTGAACATAACTTTTTAAATTAATATAGAAAATAATAAAAAAATGGAATAACTTTAATTTCAACTTTTTTATTATTTACAAAAATTTTCAACTCCGCCTCCCCCAATGACACATTCTAGATCCGCCCCTGATCCTCAGTGCTATAGTGTTAAATCATACTTGGTTACTTGGGGAAAATTACACTACAAATTAACTCTAATTGTAGTGTTATAAAACAACACTATTTATTGTGGACCTGTGTGAACTCCAATTAGTGTTGCTTAGAGTTGATTTTTTTTACTGTGTAGTTAAATAACTAAAATCTAAGTAAAATAACGTTTTTTTAACTATTAAAACGTTAATTAATAAACTGGCTAAAAAAGTGATGGTTTTGTAGTTTTCATTGTTACCTGCGTTGAAAAATTAGTCTCAAATAAGCTTTATACAGGGTGACTCATTTAACTTGAAACATTGAAATATCTTTAGTATGCATTTTACGAAAAAAAAATTAAAATAAAAATTAAATAATTTGAGTGGAGAAATCAATCAGTACTAAAAATGATTCTCATACTCTCCTCCTTATAGGGGGAACAGGGTGTAACTTTAAAATTTCCAATGGAACACCCTATTTTTTATTGCAAATCATTCGACTAAAATAGGTAGATTTTTTCTAATGAAAAAAAATCAATTTTGTTCGATTTTTCTTCTGAATACGACTCTCCAAAAAAATTTGTATAAAATACTTGGTTTTATTTTTTAAATTTATTTATTTATTTTTTAAATTTTAGGATTAGCGGCCGTTACTGCTTCCACCTGTGACTGTTGCTCGACGAAGTCTTTTTTTCGGTTGAACACTCCCGTTTGTAGTAAACTGCTTGACTGTACGGTGAAATGAAGTACGTGATCGAATTTTATCCGGAAAACGCTGAGCGTAGATATTAACAGCATCATCAAGATTCCTGGCTGCTTCTCCATAAATCAAAATCATTTCTATTTTTTCTTCAACTGTTAAAAAATCCATTATGAATAACTGCTTAACGAAAGGAGGTCTTTTGGTTTGCAAATTAATCTTTGAACTAAATAATGCTAAACTATGTATAAATAGTTTCTTTATGCCTCAATTAGGATTAAATTAATTAATTTAGAAAATAATGTTTTTTTTACCTTAAATAAGGTATTTTTATTAAAAATAGTACAATAATCCTTTAAATTAAAGGATTTAATGCTGGCAGGAAAAAAGGGACCATGGTACGCAATTGATAATAGGTTCATTCCAACCAGCAGTAATATTACCGTAATATTATCGTCCGTAACAGCGTTAATGCGACTGCGCGAACAAAAATAGTAAAATTATTTTGAATAATGTATAAACTGGTTGGAACCTTTTTTGAACTAGTAGTACCTACTCACAATCAGAAGAAAAAGAATATAACCTAAAACCCACAATTGTATTGTGCTAAAAGCTAAGTAAAGCGCATATAGGTATATCTATTTCAATAAAGTAATAAATATGGCAGGTTTTTTAAATAATTACTTGTATGATTCTTCGGATGACGAGGATTTGGATTTTATTGGGGACATTGCTACTAGAAATAAATATAACCCAGGTTTGTTGAGTTTATAAATATATGTATATAAAAGTATATTTTAATAACATCACACATTGATAATAAATTCTTCCATTCCTGCTCACAAATGACAAAAATTGTATTAACATTAAAAATTAATAAAATCACCTTGTATAGCAGTCATTTTTAAATAATATGTCCACTTTAACAGAAAACAAACTTACAATATTACAAACGTTAATAAATAAACAAAAAGATGAGGTTATGTGCCTCTTCTACGCATGCGTCTAATTTTATTATCAACAGTTCTTGCTCTCGAGCAAGAATCGTTTGAACCGTAATTTAACTGTTCGTAACTCTGGTTGGAACGACGAACTGTCAGTAATTGCCAGTTCTAAATTAGTAATTTTAGTTGGTTGGAACGACATTTTACAAACGCGCATGTGTATCAGTAATATTACTGGAAATTACTGCTGGTTGGAATGAACCTATTTATTTATAATTATAATTATTACTGAATGAAATAATCAGTGTTGCCAACATGGCGAAAAAAAATTGACTTGACGGATAAAAAATGGTTTTAGCGGATAGCGGATTTTTAGCGGAAAGTATTAAAACTTCTGGCGGATAACAGTTGCAAAAACCGCTAAAAAAAGTATTATAAAAATATAAATTAGTTAGTTCTAAGTTTCTAAAGAGTTGGCGAAACTTATTAATGTTTGACATTTGACACTTCAAATGAAATTGTCGGTAAAACAGTGCGCAATAAGATAAACTATCTTAATGCGCACTGTTTTACCGACAATTTCATTTGAAGTGTCAAATGTCAAACATTAATAAGTTTTGCTAGGTTATTTGAAATAACTTATATCTACGAGTTTCGCCAACTCTAGTTAGTTAAAAAAATAATAATAATATAATAAACAAATTGTTGTTTTTGTATTTATTTATATTTTTAATTTTTTTAATAAATGTTTTGATGACTAAAATAATGTTTATTTTTTTAACAATTAATAATTAAAAAGTATAACAATCGTAATATGACTGCAAATTTTTGTGGGAGGAAAATAATTTTAAGTACAGGGTGATCCCCTATAATGTCGCCCCCCTTTAACTTTTTTATTTTAAGTGTCCCAAAAAATTTAAAAGTGTGGTTATGTAGGAACTAAAAAATACTTTTTTTCTACGTTAAAAGAAAATTGGAAAATTGATCAGTATACAGGGAGAAACAAAAAGTTTATTTTTTTTCAATGGATCACCCTATATATGAATTTATTTTTCGATTCCTTGTAAAATTTTGAGCATAATTCATATAACAAACCATATACCTAATTTCAACCAATTTTTTGGGACACTTAAAATAAAAAAGTTAAAGGGGGGCGACATTATAGGGGATCACCCTGTACCTAAAAAGAATTAAACCGAGAATAAGAAAATACAATATATTTTTTTATTATTCCAAAAATAATTTTAAATCTAGCGGATTTTTAGCGGATTTTCAGTTTGCCTTCGGCGGAAACTACTTTCAGACTGTTGGCAACACTGGAAATAATGTATAAAACTTAAACCAAAGGAAACTTAAATATTAGTTAAAAAATCAGATTTAATTTAATAAGGTAATTATAACCAAAAAAGTGATATTTTCATTAGAAAAATCGTATAAGAAGAAAAATCGAACAAATTGATTTTTTTTCATTACAGCCCCATCTATTACAAATATGAAAAAATGTTTTAGACAAAATCTACCTATTTTTAGTCGAATGATCCAAATCTGAAATAAAAAATAGGGACCAATTTTAGTACTGATTGATTTCCCCCTCGAGTTATTTAATTTTTATTTTAAACATTTTTTCGTAAAATGCATACTAACTGAGATATTTTAAAGTTTCAAGTTAAATGCTCACCCTGTATATAATGTGTGATAATGAAGCCTAAAAGAAATAATTTTAATATAATAATTTTAAAAAATACCTAAGATAGCCATGAAATTTAGACAAATTTTGCAAATTTGCTTGTATTTTAGTCATTTTTATAGCAAAGTGTACCCTCTAACTTTGTTTTTTACTCAATATTAAACAGAGTATTATGTCTATAAATCTCTTATTTTAATTGTTTTTTCGACTTCTTTATAAAATTTATTTCAGGAATAATCATAAATAATTCATTAGTTAGCATTGAAGCATACCATTCGCACAAAGTATACTTATAAGTATACGTCTTCAAAAATTTCAGTAAACAAATAACAATGTGAAGTTAAAAATTCAATTAAACTTTTTCGTAAATATTAAAACCGCAAAGGCATTAGAAACGGCAATGTGGATTAATGCTAATTTCATAACATGGCTTTAGGGTATATCGAGATGTTGCGATTAAATTTGTTTCAAACTGATTTGTTTTGTTTTTAAAGGGTGAATGGTCAAATTTGGTGAAGTTTGAGGGGTCACAACATGAGTTTTAATGCAAAAACAAAAAAAAATATGGTGAGAAATGTCTATTTTATTGGTATCTAGATCAAGAGGGGTTTATTTAAGTTTAAGTTTATAAAACTCACTTAAATTGTCGCATGCCCTATTTTAAACGAAAAGCAAACATTATAGGACATAAACGTCATTTTCCATGGCCACGTCTATAAATCGTGTACACTTCGATTTCAGTGGTATAAAAGTAGTTTACAGCCACATTGGCTTTTATTTCGTGCCATGGGACCATAACGTTTTGTGGACTGTTTACAATGAGTAAAACGTATTTTACGGCCCTGAATTTTAGAATAAGTTGGAAATATTAAAGCAGGCTCTGTTTTAAGTGCAAAGTATGTCGAGTTACCCTTCATTTCAAAGAATTTTTTATTGTCTATCCGATTAAGTATATATATAATAAATGTACAGGGTGATTTGAAGAGTGGTGGTAAATAATTAGGTAAGTTTAATTAAAATTAGTTTTGTGGGTTGTTTATAATATTATTAACAGTTTGGTAATTAAATTTTATCGTTCGCTTATGCATGACTGCATGTATAGAACACACAACGTTGAGTTGATAATTTAATAAAGGATACGCTCAACATTTATCGCTTTGCATTTATGCATCATACGAAATTTTGTTATTATATGGTTTATTTGTATTTTTCCAACGACCAGATTGTAAACTACGAGTTTTCGTAGTAGGCAACATACGTTTACACTTTTCATTTTACCATAGTTACTTCATTTTACAACGGATGTCATTTTATAATATTTTTTTTAAAGAATGCATTAAATACAGGAGTCACCTCTAAAAACAATGATATTATTCACCCAAGCAAAAAAGAAACAGGTATGCGCACAGTGCAATGTGCATACGAGGTGTGTTAAATTTCGCGGGTTCGGAAGGTCCGGTTGTCATAAAGTTTTCTTTATTAGGTATGTTGGTATACATGCCCCCGAAGTATGATAAAAACTTTAGCTGTTTTCATTGTTTACTTTGTCTGTGACAGCCGCTAAGGTTAGACGTGTTTTATGAGCTCGGTGATTTTTCTTTCGTTAAATGAAATGAATCAAAGAATTTGTATCCAATTTTGCTTAAAAAATGAAATAAATTCTGTGAAATGTTAACAAAGGCCTATAGTGAGTCTGCTATAAGTAAAACAAGAGTTTACAAGTGGTATAAGAGTTTCCAAGATGGCCGTGAAGACGTTGAAGATGACGAACGCCCCGAACGCACAAGCACATTAACAACCGATAAAAACATGGAAAAAGTGGAAGAAATGGTTATAAATCATCAGAGAAGTCGCTGATGATGTTTTGGGTATGAAAAGCGTGACAGCAAAATTTGTTCTAAAATTGTTAAATTTTGAACAAAATTTTTGGCCAAAAACAATACTGTAATGATGCCCCAGCCTCCATATTTGCCAGACATGCCTCTGTCTGACTTTTTCCTATTCCCAAAAATAAAGAGAACCTTAAAGGGCCGTCGTTTTGCAAGCATAGATGACATTAAAAGCGCATCGCTGAAAGAACTAAAGGCTATCCCAGAGATCGAGTTTTAGAAGTGTTTCGAGTATTGGAAGAAGAGCTGGCACATGTGCATAATATCCAATGGGGTCTATTTTGAAGGCGACAACATTAATTTAGACGAATAAATAAATATTTGTTTCAAAAAACGAAAATTCCCGATATTTTCTGAACACACCTCGTATATCATTGTTTTTACATCTAAAACAATGATATTATTTACCCAAGCAAAAAACAAACAGGTAACCAGTCAAAGTTTAGGAATTATAATTACTTGCTTCGTGTTGATAAATTGCGCGTAAAGGTATTGCTTCTCTTACAATGTTTAATATTAATTTATTCTTACTTTTTGACTAGAATTGTATTAAATACTGTCATACGTTATGGCTGGAACGAATAATGGTAAGTTTTGATTATTATTGTACTGTCACTACTTCAATAAAGTTACCGCTGCATACTTTTAATGTAGGTATGTATGGACATTAATAAGGTTTTAAAAAATGTCACACACTGTCACACTCTGTGTTAAGATGTTTTTAATAGCTTACTGTTTTGTCTTTCAAATAAATCTAAAATCAAGTGCTAGTAGGCGCAACAAATATGTTTTGTTTATTTTTTTCAGATAATACATAATCCCTAACTCATACGGAGCTTTGTGAAAAGTGTTTTAGTTTGAAGTATTTCAATATTAAATTAGTTTTAAATTACTTAGTAGACTACGCATTTTTAAAAATGGATGTATCTTGAAAAAAACTGAATTCAAAAATATATATATTTTTTAAATATAGAAAAACGCTGGAAGCCCAGAAGAAATAGCATTGTATTAAATATTGTCATACGTTGGTGATGGGACCATCAATTAAAAAGCTACTAATGACAATAAATAATATATATCTATTATTAAATATTAATAATTTTTCCCACCACCGCGGTAGGCTAGAGGGCGCTTCCAGCGCCCGAAAATTCAAAATGAGTGTTTTATTTCGACCAAATTTAGTGAATTTTGAATTCTTTAATATCTGTAGCAAATCAAATAATGTTATATCACCTTTAAATCTGTTGAATTTTTATTAGGTAACCAGTCAAAGTTTAAGAATTATATTTACTTGCTTATGGCTGGAACGAATAATGGTAAGTTTTTATAATTATTGTACTGTCTCTACTTCAATAAAGAAAGCGCTGTATATTTTTTATGAATGTATGGACAATACTGTGTTAAGTTTTTTTAATAGCTTGCTGTTCTGTATTTCAAATAAATCTAAAATCAAGTGCTATAGCACTATAGTAGGCGCCACAAATATTTTTTGTTTAAAGCATTTTAATAGGAAGTTGGTTTTAGGTTACTTAGTAGTCTATGCATTTATATAAATAAATGTATCTCGGAAAAAACCTAATTCAAAAATTTTGTTTACAAAAAATATAGAAAAACACTGAAAGCCCAGAAGTAATATTATTGTATTAAATACTGTCATACGTAACAATTAGGTTTTATTTTATAATTTGTTTTTCTATTGGTAGTAAAAAGTAATTTTTATTAAAATTTCATCAATAAGACCAAAAAAATATTATATTTACTTAACCAAATAATTTCTGCGCGTTAAAATGGATCTCTAGCCCACTGTGCGGCAGATGGAATCCGAAATCATCCGGATATGATGGCAAGAGCGAATGTAGATTATTGCCCACTGTGCACTATTTTGCGTCAGTTGTCATAGGTCAGGAACAACCAGCGGCGGCCCAAAATTTCCACTTTGCTTGTGAAAAATTTAATGATTTTTTTTATTTAAAAAAGCACTAATGACAACTTATTTGGTGACACCCTGTATTTAAGACTTTTTCTGTAGTAAATATAATTTTTTATAACAAATTTCTTGTAACATTTCGTGAAATTAACCCCTTAATGGATAATTGTCCGGTTTCCATATTTTACCATATCGTTGAGAAATATACTATTTTTCTACAAACTTGTTTAAAACCCCCTGACATTATGGACCTCCGGATATTTATTAATTTTTTTTTGTACGATTTTTATTAAATAAAAAATATTTACCTCCGCAAGCCTCTTTGAAATCGGTACAGCAATCCCCGAGCTTAAGACAGGCATGGTCACAATAACATGGTTTGTCACTCAAATCTTCGATAATAGCATTCATAGGCGCTTTTTGCACTACGCAGGAAGAGTCTCGTCCGTTGCAACACATCTTTGCCTCCCGGCAACTTCCGGAGTGCACCAAACCCGGAAGAAAGCACGAAAAAATCAAAAAAACTAAAATCGAAATTTTCGACATTTTAATTTTTTTTCGTCAATTAAAATCACACCGAAACAACAAAACCGTAAAAGAACAACGTCAATTTTATGTTTTCGTAACACGTGATGTCGCGCTTTTATGTTTGATTACTTTTCACGTACTGTTTCGGTCTTCCTACAGTCGAACTGCACGCTCTGACTGTGGATCAAGGAATGCCGTGCTTTTTCACGCCGCCTGCGAAGCAAGGGCCATTTTAAAAGGCGCCGCTGCCACATCTACATTTTCGAAATACCCAGCTCAAAAACCTAAACCCAAAGGCTCTTGACTCTTGACGTTTATATATATACAGGGTGTTATGTAATTAATGTTATATATTAAAATACTGAATACCTTTTGACATAAGGAATAAAGGAAAAATATTTAAAAAAACATTTTTCCAAAGATAAAGAAAAAATATGCATTAGAAGTTTTTTATATTTTTTGTGATACGCCACTGGTTACACACTTGTTTATCTCTGCACACCTGTATTTTGTGAGTACATAGATACCAACCAACAAAGTAGCTATGCGTTACCAGATGTAAAAAATTGTTACTAAAAATTTTTCTTGCAAAAAATAAATAAAAACTCAATAAATACAAAAGTTTTATGCCCTTAAAGCTCTAATACCCTTCTGTATTTATTTACTGATCCAGCTATTAGCTTAAGCAATGATTAGAAAATTTAGTACCTTTGAAATTTGAAATCCATAACCACAAAATTAATTTTTTCATCAGTTTTTTTCTCTGTTTACTCAGATGAAATTGGGACCAGTTCACAGGTTAAACTTTAAACATTTAATTTGTGTAAATAAATCCAAAAGCACTTCCCTTAGTTAAGATATTTACAATTTGAAAACATAACCTAAAATTTAAAAACCTTCAGTACAAAAATGAAATAACCAACCATTAATAAAAACGCCAAATTGACAATTTGCATCGTTAATTTTGTCATTTTTGTAATTAAGCTAAATTTAAACAATGTTTGTCAACTTTTTTGAGAGATTTTGGAAAACTGTTGTTACCAACCATAACATAATAAATCCACCAGATTAACCTAAAGTTCCTAGTCGATCAGTGGCGTACTTTTTGGTAGGATAAAGGTTATTATAAATTATTTTTAGACTTTGGAATTTAGAAAAAAAAAGTTTCAGGTGCTTCTTTATGGACCCTAAGGGACAACACATTTTAATATATAACATTAATTACATAACACCCTGTATTTTTTAATGGATTTAAGCTTGAAATGACAGTTTTAGAAATGTCTTTTTATAAACACAAAAAACGTTAAACATTTTGAAAACTTACATTTTATTTTTCTTTCAGATTCTGAGACTTTTTGGAGATCTGGCATCGTCGCGCTGGGAAGGTATTCCGTCGTATTCAAGGAAGACCTGATGTTGACTCAACCCGTCTCGTCTTGGACTCCAGCAAGTGTTTTTTTATTCTAGAGGAATTATAATAACATCACGAAAAGAAAGTATGTTTTTTTATGTAACAATGTAAATTTTTGCACCGAGCTTTATGAAAAATATTTTTAAATTTTCCACGTTTTTAAATTTTTAAAGAATTTTATATAATACATTTTTTCAATAGGTATAATATCAGTATGTATAATAAACGGCGACTTGAAATTTGGCAACAATTGTAGGCTCCATAAAAAATATCAAAATCAAAAAATGATTGGCAAATTTTTCTCAAAAAATAAATAATTATTTTGGAAATTCACTTTAAACAGAAAAACCTTATTTTAGAAAGAAAATCATTGTCTACAAAACGACCCTATACTAAATTTTATTGAAAAATTTTAAGAAAAAAAATGCACAATAATAACTACAAAAATTTATTTTGTCAAGTTATCCATGAAAAAAACATTGGAATAAAATTTACAGTAATAGTAACATGTAACTATAGTATAATATATTATTTTAATTTTATTTCAATGTTTTTTCATGGATAACTTGACAAAATAAATTTTTCAGTTATTATTGTGCATTTTTTTTCTTAAAATTTTTTAATAAAATTTAGTAGGTATAGTATAAATTTTTCAGTTATTGTGCATTTTTTTTTTAATTTTTTAATAAAATTTAGTATAGTGTCGTTTTGAGGGGTGGTGAATCCAGTGCCGTGCTTAGATTTTGTTTAAAAAAATCGCTTATATGAATTCTTAAACATTTACCCTTAAAAACTGACATAGTAGGCCTTGTATTTTGTAAAAAAATAACGTTTTTTGCTTCAAAAATACAGTTTATCAAGATGTACACTTTAAAATAAATCCGGTTAAAATCGCACAATAAATAAAGATTTTACAGGGGTGAGTCGCAAACAAATCGGTCACAAATGTATATGATTTTAAAAAGAGTTTTTTTTGACAAATTATTTGTTAAAAGCAACAAAAATTTATGTTTAGTAGTTTTCGAGATATATTTTTTTTTAAATTCTCTTTTTGAGGCAGAAATTTAATTCCTAAGGTAATTTAGTCTGCTGAAGGTAAAGTTTAAATGCAAATAAGTTTTAATAGGTATATAAGTTTAAAGTTGCCTTGGTTTTAAGATGATTTAAAATTTAGTCTTGAAGATCCTTTTATGAAGGATGCTTGATAATGGTCCTAAAGCTGTCTTAAAGATCATTTGGTTTTATAAAAAGTTTTGTTGTAGTTTTAAAGCGATCTTGGAGATCGCAATAAAAGCATTAGTGTTAATTTGTATTATAATTTATGCATCTACATTATTTCTTTACAGTCTAAAAACAAAATTGAAAAAATCCTATGCCTAAATGATGAAACTTTTAATTGTATTGAATATTTTAAATGGATGGTTTTGATAAGCAAGTTTTTGAAGTTTTTACTATGTAAATAATTAAAAATATTTTTTATACCTAATTGTTTTTAAACTGTAAACAAATTATTTGGATGATACCCAAGTGACAAAGACATTTTTTTTTATTTTAAACCCACTATATTATTTAAATGAGATTGTTTTACGAAAAAATTGTAAAGACCTTTTTTTGGTATGCGTAAAATTTCCTACAAAAATATTTCTCCATACAATAATTGTTGCATGTCTAATATTAAGCGAGTTAATAAATAAATAATTTGGATAATCACATTGGGTATACCCAAGTAAAAAAAAACTTGGCAAATAACTGACACCCTAATGTATATAACAAAATTTTTTGGTGAAAACAACATCCATCTTCAAAACTTTTTGAGATATGATTCATTTTGAGGCAGCAAACTTTATTTCAGCAAGATAAAATGTATCTGACAAGTCGCATCAAAAATCGACTAAATTATATTCTACAGGGTGATTTATTGAAGTATGTTAAAAACATGTCCACAAGATAAAGCTGATAATAAAACAAAAAATACAGAAAGGGTTTCTGGTTTGGAAATATCGGATTCTGAAAAATCTGACACTGAAATTTTGACTCAGATTATTGAAATAAAACTCAATGTTTAAAAAAGTTGGCATGAAAAATTAATTTATAGAAAGTTTTTGTCTTATTTTCATTAAATTAAAACAATTAGTCCATTATAGCTAGTGATTAGGGACTGACTAACCGAAATAAGCATTTCATAATTTTTGGGATTTCTTTTGTATACAAGGTACTTAAAAGTGTTTGTTTACCTGTCGTGATTTAGGGATTACAATTGATAATACAAGTAGAATATTTACGGAAAAACTCCGTGCTTTCGTGTTTAAGGTAAATAAATGTACCAACACAAAAACATAAAATAAATATACAAAGAATAAGGAAGTGTTTACTTATTCTTGTTTCTATTGTTGTGTGTTGAAGTTTCGAGAGCCTTTTTGTTTATTTTTTGTTATATTTTCTCAGTATTTTGTGTAAGGAAAAATGTATTAATAAATGTTACATATTTTTTATCACTAATTATCATTATAAAAAGTACAGCGTGGTGCAAAAATTAGGGGTTTAAATTTAAAAAATGTTTAAATAAAAAACATAAACATTACGTTAAAAATAACTTTTTTGCAATTCAGTCAAATTTGGAAATCTCCGCTTTTGCGGTAGAAAACTTATGACGTCACTCACACCTTTGTATGTTTGTAAATTCACAATATTTATTAATATCATTCAAAAATAGACGTTCTAAATACAGGGTGTCATATAATATGTTGTCATCCCTTGGGAGGATGATAGTTTACGCCAAAGAAAGCTCTATCACTAACGTCATTTGTTTGGAACGACACTGGATTTGTTTAAATCACGACCTATCTAACGTGTAAGCGATTGGGTTCGTCAGAATGAATCACGAAAGCAGTGGCTGCCAAACAAATGACTAAGAATTACGTTAATTTCCATATTTTTTTTTATCCCAAACCTACCAATCATTCCCCAAGGGAACTTGTTACACCCTTTGTGAAAATTAAAATAAAAATTGTTTTTATTATTAAGAATAATATAAATCCAATTTTTTATCAGAGCAATGTTGCCAGATCTAAAATATTTACGCTCTTTAGTGAAATTTACAAACGGTAAACTACGCTGTAGAGGGGTTATTAAAAAACTACAATAACTCTTTTCGACGGGTTATTGACTTATAAGGGTTAAAAAATGTTTATGTATTAAAGGTAATGTAATTAAATGTTTGTAAATAAATAAATAAATTGTTTTTATTTAACATGGTGTTTAATTTTACATAAATCCTTTTAAAAACTTAAACTCAGTATCTAAAATAAAAGCCAAAAGGTAAGTAGAGTCTAAATTAAAACATAATCTCAGGTTCTGTTTTTTACAAAACTTCGCAAAAAAATGAAATTCCTAGAATCTGGTAAGTTTTGCATGATCTGACAACGTTGCAGTTTGAGTAAAAAATGCACATTTGGCAACGTCGCTTATTTTGTTGAAAATTCCGTCTTTTTGCAAAATCTGCAATTTTTTGCACGATCTGGCAACGTAGCCAAGTATCCGGAGCAAAATACCTCCTCGCTTTTATGCCCTCCTGATCCAAAAACCGAAAATCTAAAAATTGCAAAATTACATTCAAAAACTGAAAATGTAAAAATTGAAAATTTCGTATTAGGAGCACATAAAGGCGAGGAGGTAATATGTTTGCTCCGGATAATTTGCGATGTTGCCAGATCGTGTCCCAAAATCTGCAATTTTTTGCACGATCTGGCAACGTGGCCAAGTATCCGGAGAAAAATACCTCCTCGCTTTTATGCACTCCTGATCCAAAACCGAAAAATCTAAAAATAGCAAAATCACATTATTCAAAAACCGAAAATGTAAAAATTGAAAATTTCGTATTAGGAGCACATAAAGGCGAGGAGGTAAAATTTTTGCTCCCGATACGTTGCGATGTTGCCAGATCGTGTCCCATAATCTGCAATTTTTTGCACGATCTCGCAACGTGGCCAAGTATCTGGAGCAAAATACCTCCTCGCTTTTATGCACTCCTGGTCCAAAAACCGAAAATCTAAAGTTTGTAAAATCACATCCAAAAACCGAAAATGCAAAAATTGAAAATTTCGTATTAGGAGCACATAAAGGCGAGGAGGTAATAGGTTTTCTCCGGATACTTTGCGATGTTGCCAGATCGTGTCCCAAAATCTGCAATTTTTTGCACGATCTGGCAACGTGGCCAAGTATCCGGAGCAAAATACCTCCTCGCTTTTATGCACTCCTGATCCAAACACCGAAAATCTAAAAATTGTAAAATCACATTATCCAAAACCCGAAATGTAAAAATTGAAAATTTCGTATTAGGAGCACATAAAGGCGAGGAGGTAATAGGTTTTCTCCGGATACTTTGCGATGTTGCCAGATCGTGTCCCAAAATCTGCAATTTTTTGCACGATCTGGCAACGTGGCCAAGTATCCGGAGCAAAATACCTCCTCGCTTTTATGCACTCCTGATCCAAAAACCGAAAATCTAAAAATTGCAAAATCACATTATTCAAAACCTGAAAATGCAAAATTTGAAAATTTCGTATTAGGAGCACATAAAGGCGAGGAGGTGAAATTTTTGCTCCCGATTCTTTACGAGGTTGCCGGATTTAGCAAAAAGTCTCATATTGAGGGAATTTTCAAAAAGATTGATTTTGAAACAACTTGAGGGAGCATGCGACGTTGCCAGAAATTGCAAAAATGCAAGGTTGTCAGGTTGTGCACAACTTATTTTAACGTTGAAAAATTTGTTTTTAAATAAAAGGCATTTTGTTAGAAAACGAACTTTATTAATAATATTATATAATTCTTACAAAAAAAAGGTTGTTTTTAAATCTAAAGGGTTAAAATTTCGCTGGCTTTTTCCTCCAACATTTTTTCCATCGTGTTGACGTGTTTGCACCATTCGTTTAATCTGTCAACCATGGTGGTGATTTGGGTTCTGTCAAGGACTCTGGGTTGCACCCAGGTCATGTTTACAGTACTGGCAACCTAAGGAAATTAAAACATAAAATATTTGCCAACTAATCCGATGAGTTTCGACTTACCTGGTCAATAGCACCCTTGACTAGACCTTGAGAAAGGGCTTTCATAACCAATAACTCAATTTCGTTGATGGGTAATTTGGTTTCTTTAGAAATTTCGGCGAAAGTTAACTGCCTGTTGTGAGAGGGTCTCTTGAAAGTCATCTACAATAAAAAATACACTTTAATAGGGCATTTCTGGGTTCCCCCGTAAAAATTTGTTTTCTAAATTCTAAAGCCTAAAAATAATTTATAATAAACATTATCCTACCAAAAAGTGCGCCACTGATCGACTAGGAACTTTACGATTCTTTAAGATTTTCTGTAAGCTACAGGAAGCGCAGAATTGCAAATTGTCTATAGGCTTATAGAAAGTTAAGGAAGCTACATCGATTAAATTTCAACTCACCTCCATAAGACACAGCAGCGAAATTTTCTGCCTCAAAAACAACTCTTGAGCAGCCAAGTCCGCTATGGCGGACCAATGAGACTTCATCTGCTCAAACTTGTTGATGTTGCCAGAGTTAAAAGCGAACAATAATTCCACCAGCCAGGCATTTTCTGTCGTTTTGAGCGAATCCAATACGGGGTGCGCCAGTAATTCCCCCAAATTGTACACCCCCTCGCCCAGTAGGGCGGCCAGACCCAGAAAGAACGCGTGCTGATGTTTTACTTCTTCTGTTAAGGTTTCTACTTCGATGCAACCCAAGTAGCGGAGTGCTGTGCGGTAATACTGCGCATGGTCGCCTTGGATTCTAGGAAAAAACTTTATTTTTAAAACCCACGAAATCCAATAAAAAACAATAAGTGTCAAGCACACCTAACTTTGTAACGAGGACTCCTTGTTTTAAAAATATTTGACAATGTAATATTCAAAAATGTGTGTCAAATATTAAAAATTTCAAAGGATGTGAGAAACTAGCCAATCACCTCGTCTAATTTCCACCAAACACAAACGCGCAATTTTGAATTACAAATGGTTTCTAGGTGGAAAAACTGTATGACAGCACCTGTCAGCAGTTTTTTCGAGTTTACCCGCGGCAAAACTTGACAGCTGTTGTCACCAAAATTGCAATTTATATTTTAATTGTACCATAAATAATTAAGTTTGTAGTATTTTGTGATTAAATAAATTACCTATTTTTCAGTTTTTTAATTAATACCTACATATTTATTATGTATGCATGTATAATAGGTAGTATGTTTTGTAAGCTATGTGCATGCAGAATAACTGTTACTCATGAAATAGTCTTGTCAAATACCATTCAGGCATCTAATTTTTCCTGTGAAAAAAATCGAAAAAACACAATGCTAAGTAATATTTTTTAACAAAATGCATTGGTGCAGGTGCAAAAATCCTCCTCTTCGACTCGGATTTTTGTTGCCACCAGCACTTATGCTTCTTGTTAAAATATTACTTAGGAAGTAAACAACTAATATTACACTGATTTTGTGTCAAATTACAAAATCCCAGGGTTGGCAAAATTACTATAAAAAAAAGAAACAAGTCAAACTTTTTTTATAAAATTCCTGAATGTCTGTAGATTACATATACACCCTCAGGTGGTGTAGAGATGTAAAAAAAACGTATTTTTTTTCAGACATGAAAAAAAACATGATAAAAAGGAACGTTTTTTTTTAAATCCGCTACAATAAAGCATATTCTGTCAATAAATAACGTCAATCTTAAAAATTGAGTAATTTTTCAAAATGAAATATTGAGTAAAATGTATATTAATAATAAAGTGAAATGTAGAATATATTAGGTATTATATTATTGAAAATTTTGACAGACTAAAAAATCTGATTTCCTATTATTTGGTAGTTTTCACCTAAGAAACCAATAGCAATGTAAAACTTCTACACTAATAGAAAAGGATAAAAAAATTTGCGATTTTTCGGATAGCAGTATCTTCGTTAAAAATGGTCGTATTGGAGCCGTAAAAAAGCAATTTGAAGCTGGAAGTTTCTAGTTTTGACATTTTTAGGTCCTAATAAAAAAAATCGAAATTTTTCTGGCTTTCTTTTTTGGTCCACAGAATGTTCTACAAGAATTTCCTATTATTTTTTTGAAAAAAATAATTTCCGTACTCTACATGAATTTCAAAAATCATGAAAAAAGTGCTTTTGGTAGCTTTTTGAAAAATCAAGCTCTAAATCAAAAATATTATTAGTACTAGTTACTTTTTTTAGGACCAAATCAAAACAAGCGCGGCCCTTATTGGTCAATTTGGTCGTGGTGACAAAAAAACCTAAAATATGAATCAAAGCCATTTGAAAAAAACTATGAAAAAAACATGAAAAAAAGTCGCATCTCTAAGGTGATGTGCGACTTTTAGAAGATTCTTTGGTAATCCATTTTTATTGTTGTAAGTTTAATTCACTCAAATTTTAATTCTGTTAATAAAAGGTGCCTAGGATAATTTTTTGCAGTGGCATTATAAACCGATTTACTAAAAAAATTGTTCTAGAAAATAATATTTACTAACCTGTAATATTGGGAAGCCAACAAGTAAAACCTTCCATGTACGGCAGTAACACCATCGGCATTATCCAAAGTAGCCTCGACCTCTTCAATAATCTTTTTGGTAGCTTCCAAATCGGTCAACTTCTCCAAGTGTATTTGCCCTGCAAGCACTTTGCACAAATTCTGCGCATCGGGGTTAATCTTAACTTTCGGTTCAGTCTTTTCAAGGAAAGCCACTGCATCTTTGGGCTCTTTAATTTGCTCAACCACTATGGCAACAATTTCAACCAATGATAAAGGGTTAATCCTTAAATAAAAACAAAAGACAATAGATAGAACATTGAGGTTATGTGTACCGATGATGACTTACTTATTTTCGAAAGTCTGTATAAAGTTGTTGTACAGTTGTATTAAATTATCGTCCTTCTTGAACTCGGGCTTTTTGATGAACACCATCAATTTCAGCGTCAACTGATGCCATAATCTACAAAAAATCACACCGGTCAAAACATTCGAAAAACGCAATTCACCCCACAAACTTTTTGTTGTGCAGCTCCTCCAATTCCGCCCATTCTTGCGCCAAATCTTTCGGACTCTCCTTCTGTTTTTTCGCCAGAAAATCGTTCACATTTGGATGTTGTACCGCTGCCGCCGCCATTTTTTCTGAATGACGATAATTTTTTGTTGACGTTTCGAAAGTCATTTAGCAGCGCCATCTGCGAGTTGAAATACGAAGCTTAACAGTGCTGCCAACGTAAGTAGTAGATCAAATGTACCAAATACAGTTTAGGCTGAATATTTGAATTTTAAAGCGTTTGAAGGAAAAAATAAGACAAAATGTACTTTAAAAAACGCATATATTCCACAATACAACGTTTTACAATCTTAATTAGGACTATTTTGGGTATACTCATATCATTTTGAACCAAATAAAAAGTATCAGATTCCATAAAATTATTTTCCAAGGCGGAAAAATATTTATGAGATGTATTAAGAAATTTACCAACTAAAATTTTATCTTCCAATATATTTTGAAGAGTTTTAACAGTAAAAAAATCGCTTACTATCTGTAATGTATTGGTGAATTTAATATTTGTTATTAAACACATAAAATTGCATATATCTTTAGTGTATTCAGTCTTTAATAGTAAATATATGGCTATATTCAGTACTTTAAGTCTAGATTTATAATTATTTATATTATTATATAAATAAATTAGGGTATACACTATGTCTTCATTGAAAAATATTTGTTGTTCATATAAATTTAAAGATTTGTTTACAAATTCATAATCTATGGAATTTTTTTCATTATTTTTTGTTAGAATTACATTTAGTGTCATAATTTGATAAAAATTATTAGTATTGTAAAATGTTCGTAGAGTTTGATCAAATTTTTCATAATTGCAACTTTCAAAGAGCGCTAAAATAACTTTAAAATAACAACAAGATAAATATTTGTTGTTATTGTTATTTAACATAAATTTATTAACTAAAATATCAATAATATCACAAATAATATCATCATGAAAATGATTATTTTTAACTCTATCTACCAAAATGGACAAAATTTTTACTTGAATAAAATCTGGAATATTTAGATTAAAGGAACTTTTTAAGGCTTGCGCAAAATTTTTACTTTGCATATTTTGAAAAATGAATGGTAAATTATTGTGAAACCAAATTCTATCTAAAAAATAACCAGAATTTTTAGAATTTTGCGATTTTAGAACACTCTCTACTGAATTTATTTTAAACAACAATAAGTCAAACATTTCACCAACACGACATCTCAGAAACCCTAAAAGTTTTTCAGTTGCTGAATCGATTACACCCATGTTACTATTTATACTGCACTCAAACGAATTTTTATACTTGAAATGCAACCCTTCCAAAATAATTAAATAATTTTTCATTATGTTGCATTTAAGGCGACCCTGCATAATATAATCTACAGTTTGTTCAAAGATGACGGGTATATTCCTATCCGACGTCATGGAAACAATCGACAAACTCACCTGGTTACCATAGTAACCTGTAACGCTATTGGCCAGGTCGAAGAACGCCGTCGAAAATTTGAATCTTGTCGAAACAACTTCGGGATTTTGGAAAATTTGATCTCTAAATTTTGATTCGGAAAAATAAAGGAATATTATGACGTGAGAGGGGGTGAAGTTTGGTTGGTTTAAAAATTGTTGGAAAAACGTGGATAATTTCGGGAAAATTACGAACAGATCTTCAATCGTTTTCGGTCTTGTTTCTAGGTTTATGAAGACACCAAAAAAACGTTCTATGATGGCCTTAACCATTTGTATCAGTCCGTTTCTGAAATAATTACTTTATTAGTTAATGTATAAATGTATAAAAATAACATGGAGTTTCATCAAGTAAAGGTCGAAACCATGGTACAAGAAAACAAGGTACATTTTGATGTGAGTTGTTATTTAACCTATTTTAAAGTGTAAAAGAGTCTACCTGCCAATGCACTTTTCAGGAAAATCTGTAAAAACTAGGGCTGTACAATTAAGCCTGCTAAAAAAGTTAGCTAAGTTAATTAGCCAGCTAACTGATCAGCTTAGCTAATTTAACCGGTTAACTAAACGGCTAACTGGCTAAACAATTAATTAGCTGAGCAAAGCTAGATTAACCGGTTAGGCCGCCAGCTAATTTAGTTAACCGGTTAAATTAGCTAAGCTGATCAGTTAGCTAGCTAATTAACTTAGCCAACTTTTTTAGCCAGCTTAACCAGCTAAATTGTACAGCCCTAGTAAAAACAATGCTAAAAGAAAAAAACTGGAAATCCAATATAACATATATAATTCCTTAGTATGGGCTTGAAAACTTTGATTTTAAGGAAATATATTTTAAAATAAATTGATTGATTTTTTACGTGAAATACCCAGCAACATTTAAATTATTTGAGTTTGAAACGACCGCAATTTAAACTAATATTTATAGCTAGATGATTTGCTCAGAAGCATGCCTGAACTAATTTAGACTCACGATTGGCGTTGGCCTTGTTATCTCGTTCTATTACAATGCGATATCATAGTTGTCTCCTTCTCTCGTATTAGCATACGCGGGGCAGGCACGCCTACATCCAAGGAAATAAGCAGGTTTTGTGGCAACACTGTTGCGGAATTTTAGATAAATTATACTTCACACGTTTTTCAAAATTCAATAATAAATGGTATTATTTTTCTTACAATAAATCGATTTAATCGAAATTATATTTATATTCTAAAATAAACATATTTTAACACTATCGCCATCTTGTAGCCATCACAGTAACCAATAAAATAAATACAGATTCCTTCTTTAGGTTTGTTTTGGTTATAACAGGGCTGGATGCTCCCGTGTACGAGTTTTGGTTCGTCCCACGCATGACGTCACTTGATGAGTAGTTGCCGTGCGAATACACGAATAATAGTAATATTATCAAAGAAAATAGGGAAATTTCTGGACATAGTGCGTTTTTATTAAACTTAATATTGAAGAAAGTGTTATAATATGGATAATAGGTGCTTTCAGTCCTTGATAACATTTAGGGCTGTAGTTTAAGCGTTGGTGTTTTAAATTAAACTTATAGTCACTGTCCAGAAAATGTTCATAGGAAACAGAAGCGGTCTTAACGTAAATATTGTCTATTATTTTTGTGGCATTTAAACACTGTTTCCACAAATCAAACTTTTTCGGGAATCGATAAAATTTAATGTTTTTATTTAAAGGGTTTTTCTTGGACTGGTTGTCCGAATTGCATCCAAATATGCCACACCGCATTTTAATAAATGCAAATGGCACTATACAATCTAAAACACAAACAAAACAAGTTAACGCAACACAAAAACAATAATAAACAAACCTAACAGGTTAACACAACGCAATAACAATAATTTGAACGCTGAAAAGTAATTCGAACCTTACCGAACACAAAAACGACAAGTTAAACAAAAAGTAGAGCAAGTTAACATCCAAAAGCATCGCAAAAACAAGAATTTTAGCAGTAGATAATTAAAAAGCACGTTAAAGATTTAAAAACACTCATCAAGTGACGTCATTAAGCCCCGCCCAACATGCGCACCATCCTATCTTAAGGTGTATGTATCTTGGGTTATAAAATTCTGAACTGTTTAAAGAACAAATCTGTGGTTATTTACGCAATATTTTGTTTATTCTTTTTCTATGAGTTTGTCTATTTTATGATTCTTTTGTAAGTGGTTTATTCTGTGGGTTTAGTTAATTGAACTTGGTGATTTATGTGAATTTAGTCACTATGGATATTACGGTGAGAAATTGTACCGATATTGTTGACTTTTTTTTGAACTTTTGAACGGCAAGATGGTGTACTATTATTAATTCAATGATTAGGGCTTAAACCTAATGGTTATATTAATAATGCTGCACTTTACCAGGTAAAGTTTACCTCCACACCTTCATGTGGTTCTTGCTGAACAATGAAATATTAATTAGACAAAAATGAGGTTTATTTAAAATAAACGTCATTTTTACAATAAAATATATTTCATTGACAAAGTACAGGGTTTCTTCCCCACCACAGTCTAAGTTTTTTACTTAGTTTTAAGTATAGGTTGTGAACTGCGACGTCAGTTTTTTTAAGTTGGGTTTAAAAAAATTTCTTCGCCTTTAAATGAGGGCGAAACCCTGCCTCTGCCTCACCAAAATGAAATGTGACGGGCCGCCACTGTGTTCTATATACATATTTGCTTTAAAACAGGTTATTTTATTTTATTGAAAACATAAATGAATTTAAAAAAAGATATTTTATTTAAAACATTTAACCTAAAAACAAAAATTAAATTTTTCTTATATTTTATTTGGTATTTAGTAAATATTATTTACTTTAAAAAAAATATATTTTATTTGATTGAAAAACCATATAAAATAGTTTTTTTCATTAATAATATTTTCTTTATAGTTACTTTGAAAGTTTTTTACGTTTTTTACGACAATTTAATCTAAAAATCGAATAATTTTATAGAAATTTGGATGAATTTCATAAGAAAATATTATTTAAATTTAAAATATTATTTAAATTCATAGGTGGGAATGAACTAAGATGGCGGTAACTGGGTGGTGCGCACTAAAGAACATACCTTGTTTTCTTGTACCATGGTCGAAACAATAAAAATGTTATAAAATGGCGCAGTTGCTAGGATATTAGGGAAAAAAATCAATTGCTTATTTGATTACCTGACACTCCAACTGGGGTTTTTGTAGAGCAATACAGTATGTTCAATTATTTCGGGAACATATTTCATAGTATGTTTTTGAATTGTGTTATCAGACACTATTATTTCCAAGCAGTGAAATGATGACGTCAATGCAGAGTCTGAGGATTTTTTATTTCTTAAAACATCCATTAAAAACTCCAAACACCAAAATAATAGGGGCTAAAAATAATTATTAAAAAATTTAGGTAAATACAAATATTTTTTACTACCTTATCTGAATGTTTTTCAGATGTTATTAAAGCATGCAACACCAATCTAGTCTCTGGATTCCTCCTAATTTTAACATTCAATCTTTCTGGTGAATAGATTATATGTTCCATTGTTCTTGCCAATAATTTTATATTCAAGTTTTTATCAAAGTTGTTTTCCATGCACCCCAAGTATTTTAACACCTCCACTGACATTGTTACAGGCTTTTTCATGTTACTAATTTTTATTATTTTCACAATTAGTTCCATGATTTTTTCCTTAAGATTGTTTGGTAACTTTGCATAGGAGATTTTAATGAAAATTAACAAATTCTAAAATAAAACAAATTTTTAATGTGTTAAAACTAATAATTTGTTATTTTTTTACATTTATGTAAGTCTCCAGAATTTTCGTTGCCCTATTGGTAATATTTCTAAACTTTTCCTCATTTAAAAGTTGATTTAATACATCAACGGATTTTATCAAAAAATCGACTATATTTGGAGAAAAAACATTTTTTTCGGAGTATATTAAAATTACTTCCATTAATAAAACAGATTTAAATAAAATATTTTCGTCGCATTCAATAAATCCTTTATTGAGAAGATCATTTTGCACACACATAATTTTTTCAAAATCAGCATTTTCGCATATTTTAGCATAATTTTTTATTTTTTCACACGATTGTAAGTTGGGATTTTTTGCGAAATTTTCCACAATTTTCAAAATATCACATTCTATTTTTATGTTATCCGTAAAATAACCCAAAATAATTTGGGTCACATTTTCATTGACACCTTCAGTCTTCAAGAACCAAAATTTAATAAGACCTATAATTGTTTGGTTCTCAAAATGCCATTTTTGACACCCCTGCATTTTTTTGTACAGCAAATTATTGTTTTCCTCGTAAAAATCCAACCTTTCTGGCGTATAAGACAGGGTTAATTTTTTTGTTGGCATTTTGGCGCTATTTAAAATAATCAGTAGCACTTGTGAGGCCAAATCACTCTGTATATTAAATAGGGGACTAATATAATTATATAAATCCACAAAAAAATCCTCTAGTATTTCCGTATCAATATTTTTTCTAGTCAAATTATTGCCATACAAAAATATATGGGAAAAAATTTGCCTTAAAGTTTTTTGACTGGACTCGCTTAAAATATCAGTGGTTGAAAATAAATAATATTTTATGCAATTTAAATCATACAATCTAGGTTTAAAACCTTTAAAAACAAATGTCTTTAAAACAATATTTTTAGTTTCACTATTTTTAACGTATTTCAACATGTTTTCATCATATAAACTACCGTTAAAACTTTGTTTTTTTAATTCGTAATAAATTAATGATTCCAATGTGAAATTAATGTTTTGCGTCAATAAAAAATCATAGAACGTGTCCTGATATCTTTTAATATTAAGGGGTATCCAATATTTTACCAAACTTTGGAAATATTCACTAAAACAACAATTTACTGAAAAAAGTACTAACATGGTTTTCAGATGTAACTTACCCTTCTAACTTTATATTTTCAAAGCTTTCCTTAAAGTAGGGCCATATTTTTTCCCGCCAAAACTCAAAATCACAACTTATTAAAAATTCGTACAAAGAACTGCCATCTTTTGAGTCCAAATTGTTCTGAAATAGTCGTATACATTTTTTGACCAAATTTATATCAAAATCTTGATTTTGATAAACAACTTTTACCAAATCTGATGTTTCTATGCCTCTTACAGGTAGATAATGTAGATTTTCATAACTGTTTAGGCATTTTTTTGGTATAAATTTCAATATAATCTTTGATATGCAATGTGCATAATATTTAAATTTTGATATTGGACAAAGAGCAATATTATTCATATTTTTTAGTGTATCCACACATAAATTTTCCTCTAGGACGTCACTGTGTTTCTTTAATATAATTTCAAGCAATATTAATAGCTGTAATGTCACAACTTCACTTATTTTCAAATTATTTAATAGAATCATCATAATTACTCGTATATCATTCTGAGAATTTTCCTGGAGTAATTTTTGATTGGAAATATACTTATTATGCCTTAAAGACACTAATAAAGTTACTGTAAACATCCATTTTTCATGTATGAATATTTTATACTCAAATTTGTCATCGTGTAAAATAACAAAGTTATTTTCACCAATTTGAGTTAATAATTCCACATAAAATTTTGGCGTATCGTTATTTGTTTCTAATAATAACTCACTTATTCTTCTTGAGTTAACCTCTATGTTATTATTCAATATTATTTTATCTTGTTCGCCTAAAAACGCTAAAAAACTTATAAAATCCTGGAATGTATCCATTTTGTGACTGAAATTCAACAAAAATTACTTCACAAATAAATTATTACCTCCATACTCACCGATATATTTAAATTTTACAACAATTAATAGGAAAAAACACTTTAAACGCTGTTTTATTGACATTTAAGTAGCTACGATAAATGAGGTTATGTTACATAAAAGTGAGGTTATTTCCCCGATTTTTGCTGTATTTTTCTATTCGCTTCAATTTTTTTGATAACTTCGGGTAAAAGGGGCATCATTCTGTCAGTTTTTAACACAGGTATAAAATCCAAATTTAAAATCTACAAAATGTTTGACATTTACCCCAAATACACTGAGCTGCATAAAACACCAGTAGTTCAAATGACCTACACTGAGTTGCTGTAAAACTCACCGTTGGGAGACAGGATATGACGTAGCTACGGTATTTCGGGGAGTTCGAGATGGGATTTCCTTGAAAAGTAACCGTTTTTAGTTCCTTTAGGTTTCTTAGCTTAAAAATTTCGTCCATATCCGTTAAACAGTTTCCGTGCAAATATATTATTTTTAATTTTGGGAATTTTAGAATTACATCGTCTATACTGCGTAAATAATTAAACGAAATGTCAATCCATTGTAGTTCCATGGGGAATTTAAGTAAATTATCCACCAAAGTGTCCAACCCAGCAAGAGATTTTAATTTGTTGTTGTTTAACCATAGTGATCTTGTTATGTATTTGTCGTCTATTGATTTTTTTGGAGTCGCTAGTACTCTTGTCGATCTCACTCCTTCAACACCAATATCTGTAAAAATATTAAATAATAAACTAAATTATTTAAAATTCGTTAAAAAAATATCCAAAATGGTCAGTTAAAGTTTGTCATTTTTGGTAAAATAACCGAACAATATTTTGCTATTTCATTTAAACATTACTTTTATGGAAAAGAAATTATTTATCGTTTAAAAAAAATCAAAAAGTATAACCTGTCAAAAATAAAAAAATATTTTAATTATTCATCGTTTAAAATATTATTTTTTTAAGTTGGTCAAAAATCAAGAAAGAAGATATCTCAAAACACAACTTTATATTTTGCTATACAAAAATTGCATGATTATATTAATTATTTCATAGAAAACAATATTATGTATCGTTTAACATTATATTACTTAAAATTGGTCAAAAATCAAGAAAGTAAAAGATAGAGAACGGCCATTCCACGCGTAACGGATGGGACAGTTGCAAGTTTTTATTTACAAAATAACATTGTTCTATTATAAAACTAATGTCAAATTTTTATAAATAGTTCTAAACAAAAGCTGTTTAACAAGGTTTTTATTTGGCAAAATTAGGTATCGTGGTTGACTGTTTAATTCATTAAAAATTAATTTTTTTATTCAAAAAGACTACTAGTACTGTTACGCGTGGAATGGCCGAGAACGTTTTTTACAATATCCTGTATATTTTGCTGTTTTTTTTTAAATTTGCAAAATGTTTTGGAAAATGACATATTTTAACATTATTTTTAGGAAACAAAATTATTCATCGTTTAAAACAATATTTTTTAAAGTTGGTCAAAAATCAAGAAAGAAGATATGCCAAAAACATTATTTTATATTTTGCTATGCAGTAATTGCATAATTATATTTATTATTTAAAAGAAAACAACATTATGTATCGTTCGTGGTAAAATTTAAGAAAGTTGGAATCTGTCAAAGATAGGCAATGTTTTTTACAATATCCAAAAAACACAACTGTTTACTTTACTATGTATCTTAAAAATTTCTAAAATGCCATAATTATATTTTAACATTATTTTTAAGGAAACGAAACTATTAATCATTTTTAAAAATTGGTCAATATTTGTTTAAGATATCCAAGCACAGTAGGTATATGAAACTCAACGATTTAACACTGAACTATAAAAAAACAAATATTTTTATTTATATTTTTACTGTGGTATTTGTGTTTTAATATAATAGTATATTAAAATAAAAATGATATTTTATAATTATTTGAATTATTTTTACATGAATTCACAACACAATAATGTATTTTACGCTTGCATTTTTATCACAACTTTCCATTTTAACGCTAAGGCAAAGACTGAACAGAAATAAGAAACTATAAACACGCATAGATCTAATTAATAAGCTTTGTTTACTAAAACATTCCACGCCCCGCCCAGTCTTTTACAACGGCTGATAAGCGAGTCGCACAGATCTCGGTACTGACTCTGCTGTCTTCCATATACTGTGGTACACGCCCAACTTTGTGGGCCTCAATGTCTACAAAAATTCGCGTATTATCCCCGACTTGCGGGGGTGCCGGCGGCACCGTGCAGCGGTGGGGAGCATGATGTTGTATCGGCAATGTTTGACGTATATGAAGCGCAAATTTCAGGGATTACTATTTCCCTATTATGCGGTCGGGCAATGATTTAAGCGTTTAGAATTAAAGTTGGAAGGAAATATTTTAAACTTTGATGGTTATTCGATGTTTTGAAACTTTTAATGACAGGAAATTAGTTTAAAAACGTTTTATATTTAAATAAGTAATGTATTCAACATTTCAAATTATATTATAATTTTAACATGTGAGGCCCGGCCTCAGTTGCTTTATACGACGAGCCGCCACTGCTGTTTAGTTATCACGAAAAGTTGTAATACGATAATTTTTTTTTAAATATTTTAATAATTAATAAATCATCCACCATTTAAAAAAACTTTTCATAAATACCTCTTAAAAATCTGTCAACATCTAAATTATAAAGTTTGTTAAATGAGAAATCAGCGACAACTCCCTTTTCAGCACGAACATTATCGGACATTTTGGAAAAATATACAAAAAAAATAATAAAATTTTGATATTTGTCAACTAACTTTAAATGCCAGTTTACTATTTTGAGGTTATGTGGTTTTAATTTTTGGCGATATTAACGAAAGTTGTATATTTTTGGTAATTTTACAACAAGTAGCTAGGTACCTTCTATTTTTTTGTAGTTTCTGAAAGAAAAGTCAATGGGTAAGCTTGTGTACAAAATTTGTTGATCTTCTTTAGAAATTTCCCCATCATTCTCAGAACCAGACAAATTTTCATCCAATTCTTCCTCGCTTCCTTTATTTTCTACCATATTTTCAAAAATATTATTGAATAAACTTTAAAATCATCCAAAAATTATAAACGAATACATTTTTAATGTAAACTTGAATTTAAATTAGGAAATCATGACAAAAATGCAAAAAATGTGACCTGGTCACTATGGATTTTTTAATTACCAAAAATACTCAATCAATACGGTTAGACCTTGAGATGTTTTAATTAGAACTAGTGCAAATACATGGTGAATAAAATAATAATTGCTTTTAATATTCTAAAATATACTTTAGTTTTAAACTTTTTTTAATATGCTCAAAATGAAAAACTGACTGATGTCTTTTAGTTTTTTATTAAAATATTTTTTAAATTTAATTTCGCACACGCCAAGTTGTTACGAAATTTTTAGGCCAAGTTATTCTCCTGGGGCGCTTTGACTATTAAATTATTACATAAAAGGATATGCATTTTTTATAAATATTTAGTATTTTATAAAATAATATTAATACCTACTATAATTTTAAACTCTTCTAGTAGTGGTGCTAGACAGCAAACACTTAATTAATAATATATTTACATACTCTACCCTAGCCCTATAGGGCTCCAGCGTCACGAGATTTATGGACAGGAAAGACGAATTATAAAATTTACCACTTTTTTCAAAAACCAGCTTATTTATTTAACAAAAACACGTGATCCTTTCAAACAATAGACAAATATATACCGATTTGACAGTTGTTCACTGGCCCATTTGTCACTCTTTCATAGGACTACAAAGAGGACAAACAGAAGGAACATAGGTTGTTGCTTTAATTTTAATACAAAGTATTAAAGATTTTACTTTTATATTGACAAAATGGTAAAAAGTTAAAAAAATGAAAAAATATTATTGATGATAATGATTTCATTTTAACATAAACTTACCAATGTTAAATTAAAGACACGGACAGAATGGAACATTTTCAAAATAAAATAGCAGATAAAGTATAGTATGCAACTCGTTTTATAAACTTCTCTAGACACTCGTTTTTATTAAACACTCGCTCGCAAGCTTCGCTCCCAACTAAAATGGCGTTTATAAAACTTGATACATAAAATACTATTATTTACTACTACATCATTGACGAGCTGTGACTTTATGGCGTTTTAGTCACTGGCTGAAGTTGGCAATTGGGTATAGTTTTAAACTTTTTTTAATATGCTCAAAATGAAAAACTGACTGATGTCTTTTAGTTTTTTATTAAAATATTTTTTAAATTTAATTTCGCACACGCCAAGTTGTTACGAAATTTTTAGGCCAAGTTATTCTCCTGGGGCGCTTTGACTATTAAATTATTACATAAAAGGATATGCATTTTTTATAAATATTTAGTATTTTATAAAATAATATTAATACCTACTATAATTTTAAACTCTTCTAGTAGTGGTGCTAGACAGCAAACACTTAATTAATAATATATTTACATACTCTACCCTAGCCCTATAGGGCTCCAGCGTCACGAGATTTATGGACAGGAAAGACGAATTATAAAATTTACCACTTTTTTCAAAAACCAGCTTATTTATTTAACAAAAACACGTGATCCTTTCAAACAATAGACAAATATATACCGATTTGACAGTTGTTCACTGGCCCATTTGTCACTCTTTCATAGGACTACAAAGAGGACAAACAGAAGGAACATAGGTTGTTGCTTTAATTTTAATACAAAGTATTAAAGATTTTACTTTTATATTGACAAAATGGTAAAAAGTTAAAAAAATTAAAAAATATTATTGATGATAATGATTTCATTTTAACATAAACTTACCAATGTTAAATTAAAGACACGGACAGAATGGAACATTTTCAAAATAAAATAGCAGATAAAGTATAGTATGCAACTCGTTTTATAAACTTCTCTAGACACTCGTTTTTATTAAACACTCGCTCGCAAGCTTCGCTCCCAACTAAAATGGCGTTTATAAAACTTGATACATAAAATACTATTATTTACTACTACATCATTGACGAGCTGTGACTTTATGGCGTTTTAGTCACTGGCTGAAGTTGGCAATTGGGTATTTTAGTCACGGTCTGAAGTTAGCTTAATTAAAAATTGAGGAAAAGTGGGGTTTAATCCGTTGATATTTGACATAATATGTCAAAAATTTAACAAATAAAATTGTTAAATTCTTATTTGTGTTTGTAGTAGATAAAGTATAGTATGCAACTTGTTAAATGCAGTATGAAGCCGTTTTTTTTTTAAATTAAAAATTATAGAAAAATAGCTTATTGTATTTTTTAATATTACAAAATCACGTGACAACTTAATAAGGTCAAATTATTTTAGTTAGACCCGGAAACTATCAATATATTCTTTCAATTATTCAACAAGGTTTTGATTATACAAAAAAAAATTAAAGCAGTGGCTTTCGCACTTTCTAGTTACGGTCTGAAGTTAGCCTTGACTTACTTGACATTTGTCAACTGCAATTGTTTGATTTTACTGGCAGTAAACTAGTATTTGCCACATTAATAAATTCGGGTGAAATATACATAAAAACAAACTTTCACTTAAAAAAACTGCTTATATATCGGATTTAAATCGTTGTAAGACCATTTTTAAGAAAGATATTTCGGTTTTTAAAACAGATTCCTAACACCATTGTTGTTTACTGTATTTGTACAGCTTTTATAAAAATATTGGTCGGAAAAAAAGTTTAGTACCTATGCAACTCATTTATAAACTTTTCCAGACACTCGTTTATATTAAATACTCGCTTGCATAATATACTATTATCTACGCCCACAGAGAGGTTATGGAGTCAAGGCCCTAAACAAAAACAAGTTTTTGTTTTTGTTTAGGGTCAAGGCTGAAGTTAGATGACAGTTGTCAAATGTCTAGAAAGTTAGGTTAGAAACTTAGTAGGAAAAGTAAAAAAAAGTAAACAAAAAAACAAATAAATAAAAGCAAAAAAAAGTAGCTTCTTTGAAAAATCCCGTCAAAATCGATTCAGCCGTTTCGGAGAAGAAAATACATTTGCCACCTTTTGCTAGCAGGTATTTTGCTCATCTAAAAAAAGTACATACCTAATTTTTTAAATTCTATTGAGGCTAACATAAACAATATGGCCACTTTTTGCAACATTGTCCTTATTTGCAAATTTAGTATTTAATTTCGATTTCAAAGTGAAAATGTGGCAACAATTACTAGAAAAATAAATGAATAAATTATAGTGCCCGCGAATTCATTATTTAAATCAAAACAAGTCGAACAAACAACCACTTTTAAAAACGAAACGCATGCTTGATGGAAGAGCACATCAAAATGGCATCGCAAAACGCTAAACTAACACCGATCCAAAAATTCTACAACGAAAAAATAATTCTGATAACTGGCGCGACGGGGTACATCGGAAAATTACTTTTGGAAAAATGCCTCAGGATTTTAAACGTCAAAAAAGTTTACATCATAGTGCGCACGAAAAAAGGAAAAAATCCTAATGAAAGGCTAACAACACTTTTGGATTGTCCTGTAAGTACAAAACACCCTGTATATATTAAGAGTTTTATTAAAAATAATCATATTTTGCTGCACGGTGAAGTCATTTTGCTCAAAGCTCATATCAATACGAGGTGTGTTCAGAAAATAACGGGAATTGTTAAATTTCGCGGGTTCGGAGGGTCCGGTTGTCATAAATTATTATGTTGGTATACATGCCCCGAAGTATGATAAAAACTTTAGCTGTTTTCATTTTTTACTTTGTTTGTGGCAGCCGCTAAGGTTAGACGTGTTTTTTGAGCTCGGCGATTTTTCGTTCGTTAAAAGAAATGGATCAAAGAATTTGTATCCAATTTTGCTTAAAAAATGAAATAAATTCTGTGAAATGTTAACAAAGGCCTATAGTCTGCTATAAGTAAAACAAGAGTTTACAAGTGGTATAAGAGTTTCCAAGATGGCCGTGAAGACGTTGAAGATGACGAACGCCCCGAACGCACAAGCACATTAACAACCGATAAAAACATTTAAAAAGTGGAAGAAATGGTTATAAACCATCAGAGAAGTCGCTGATGATGTTGGTTTATCGATTGGCTCATCCCATGAAATTTTTTCGAATGTTTTGGGTATGAAACGCGTGGCAGCAAAATTTGTTCCAAAATTGTTAAATTTTGAACAAAATTTTTGGCCAAAAACAATACTGTAATGATACCCCAAACTCCATATTCGCCAGACATGCCTCTGTCTGACTTTTTCCTATTCCCAAAAATAAAGAGAACCTTAAAGGGCCGTCGTTTTGCAAGCATAGATGACATTAAAAGTGTTTCGAGAATTGGAAGAAGAGCTGGCACATGTGCATAATTGCCAATTGAAGGCGACATTAATGTAGACGAATAAATAAATATTTGTTTCAAAAAACGAAAATTCTCGATATTTTCACACCTCGTACATAATTTGTCCAAAATCACGTGGAATTGGGACAAATTATATTATTGAGACCTACCCCCCCCTATTTCAAGGGGCGGGGGGTGACTTTGGATTTGTATTTAAATTCTAATCTACAAAAAAACTTGGTATGTGCGAAAAACAATTTTTGATTTGGGCTTTCGGTTACTGAATTATGATTTATTAAATTATAAGATACTAAAAAGTATTAAAAATAAATTCCAACTAATTTATCTTCTGTCATGTCAGAGAAATTCTTCAAAAGTTCCCCTTTAACTTCCAAACACTCTCTCCCTCTTTTTTTAAATGAATTTCATACACTTGATAAATAAATTAAAGTTATTTTTAAGTATTTTATAATTTAATAAATCATAATTTTAAAAAGGACCTTATCCCTATTAAAAATACAAAGTTACCACCCGCCACTCAAAATATGGAAAGGGGGTAGATGTAAGAAATATGTTTAAATATGTATCTCTCTATTACACGGTGCTGTTCTGAGAGGTGATTTTTGGACTTTCTGTGAAACCTAATTTTTTTTATATTCTTGTTAATTAGGTCATAACTAAAATTTTAAGAGCAAAATAAAAAAATTTGATTTGATTTTGTTTTAATTGGATGTTTATTAAAAATATGTATGCACACTTTCAATTCTCCAATTAAAACTTGCGATTTTATTTAAATATTATCATAACTTTTTAAATCAGATTAAAGATTAGTTAATTTCCTAAAAAAAGGTCTAGGTATACATTTTTTATATCTTTTACTGTTTTGTTGTAATACACATTTAAAGTTTTAACATTGACAATGCATTAATGGTTTTAATTTAAGGTTAAATGTATAGTATACATTTATTAAACAATAATTCTAAGGGTGCCACATTTTATTTAGGGCCGATTTATTCATTTTTGATTTATTTGACGAATAATTTCTTTGGATACTAGATATTGCCAAGACATGAAAGTCCGATAAACTTTACTAAAGATGAATAAACCGGTCCTTAGTTAAATTTCATAAATTTCTTCGTAACTTTTACTACAATTTTTTATTTTTGCTTATAAAAAACACTTTAAAAACTAAACAAAAATTATAGAATACGTATACTGAAAATGACGTCAAATAAATTTTTAATAGATCTAAGTTTCATGGCAAACTTTAAGAATATATTAATTAAGGGAACATAAAAGTATACGTCAAAGGTTAGATTCAAAGTTTGAACGTTTATTGCAACAAAACAGTAAAATATATAAAAAAAATTTAAAAACCTTTTTTTTAGTTTTAATTGGATAATTGAAAGAGTGCATAATATTTTTAATAAACAGCCAATTAAAACAATTCAAACCGTCAAATTTTTTTATTTTGCTCTTAAAATTTTAGTTATGACCTAATTAGCAAGAATATAAAAAAAATTAGGTTTCACAGAAAGTCCAAAAATCACCTCTCAGAACAGCACCGTGATTAGTTTACCAAAAATTTATTTATTAAAAATATTTTTAAAACCAGGAGAAAAAACTATTTAAATGTTCAAAATATACATCGTGTTTCATTAAAAAAAAACAATGTCAATGCTATTTTATTAAATTTTTTGTTTTTGAATTTTTGTCAAAAAAATTACTTTTTATACCATGTACGAGGTGTGTTCAGAAAATATCGGGAATTTTCGTTTTTTGAAACAAATATTTATTTATTCGTCTACATTAATGTTGTCCCCTTCAAAATAGTCCCCATTGGATATTATGAACATGTGCCAGCTCTTCTTCCAATACTCGAAACACTTCTAAAACTCGATCTTTGGGATAGCCTTTAGTTCTTTCAGCGATGCGCTTTTAATGTCATCTATGCTTGCAAAACGACGGCCCTTTAAGGTTCTCTTTATTTTTGGGAATAGGAAAAAGTCAGACAGAGGCATGTCTGGCGAATATGAAGGCTGGGTCATCATTACGGTATTGTTTTTGGCCAAAAATTTTGTTCAAAATTTAACAATTTTAAAACAAATTTTGCTGCCACGCGTTTCATACCCAAAACATTCGAAAAAATTTCATGGGATGAGCCAATCGATATACCAACATTATCAGCGACTTCTCTGATGGTTTATAACCATTTCTTCCACTTTTTCCATGTTTTTATCGGTTGTTAATGTGCTTGTGCGTTCGGGGCGTTCGTCATCTTCAACGTCTTCACGGCCATCTTGGAAACTCTTATACCACTTGTAAACTCTTGTTTTACTTATAGCAGACTCAATATAGGCCTTTGTTAACATTAATTTCACAGAATTTTAAGCAAAATTGGATACAACTTCTTTGATCCATTTCTTTTAACGAACGAAAAATCCCCGAGCTCATAAAACACGTCTAACCTTAGCGGCTGCCACAGACAAAGTAAATATAAACAGCTAAAGTTTTTATCATACTTCGGGGGCATGTACCCGCGAAATTTAACAATTCCCGTTATTTTCTGAACACACCTCGTATACATGCTTATAAGCTGGATTTTAAATTTTTTCGAAATCTCTTCTAATAAAGATTTCTTTAGAGGTGTCCCATTTATAAAAAACACCCTGTACATATGGGTATTTAAAGAGCTACAAGGTCGGTTATATTACAAGCCTATAGGCTATATATTAAAATAAAAAAAAACTAAAAACCTGTCAAAACCAAAAATCGTTATAAGTTCATTATTCCTGTAAATATTGTAATGTTTCTCCAATTTAACCAACCCAGAATACTACACCTTTTCCAGTTGATATTCAGAAAGTAGCAATTGATATTCAGAAAGCAGCAATTGATTTTCAGATATTGCAAATGAAATTCAGAAAATAGCAAATGTAATTCAGATATTTCAAATGATATTCAGAAAGTAGCTGATGTAATTCAGATATTGCAAATGATATTCAGACAGTAGCAATTGATATTCAGAAATTACAAATAGTATTCAGACATTAACAATTGTAATTCAGAATATGTCAATTGAAATTCAGAAATTAACAAATGATAACATTTTCATACTTCATTTTACTTATTTTCTAAAATCTCAATTTAATGTATTTCTTTGTATATTGCTTTGTTTCCATGGAATTGACAATAATAAACAAATTTATCACCATTTAAGTAGGTATATTTGTAATAATTGTCAACTTATTGCAAGTAGGGACCGAATTTTGTTCATTTGTACTTTATATATATTTCATTTACTTAGTTAATAAAGATAACGTGTACTTTCATTCATCATCGATTTACTGTTTGCAGGGCCGTAGCGACGGACTCAGGGGCCCCGGTGCAAAACTTTTCAGGGGCCCTCGATTTTAAAACTTTATGTTTAAAAGTAGAACTTGCCTTCGCGTTATTATTATAGGGTAATGAAATAACATGAAATATAATGGGTTTTTTATAAAGAGTTTACATTTACATTCACGCTCGTAATTTACATTTCAGAATTATAATACTATATCGTATTACTCTACTACTAAACATATTTCACATATTTTGTGACAGTAGTACATTTATTCTGCAGGATATCGATTTTTATCGATAGGATAGGATAGGATATCGAAAATTACGATTTTTTAGTAAAACTTTTTAGTTTTGGGGGCCCCTTTGAGGTCGGGGGCCCTGGTGCAACGCACCGCCTGCACCAGCCTCGCTACGGCCCTGACTGTTTGCAACCCACTGTTCCTGAAACAATTGCTGCGGCTGAATTACATTTGATTTAATCTGAAAAACATTTGCTACTTTCTGAATTACAATTGCAAGTTGCTGAAAATCAATTGTGTTATCTGAATTACAATTGCTACTTTCTTAAAATCAATTGTGTTATCTGAATTACATATGCTACTCTCTTAAAATCAATTGGAATAGCTGAATTACAATTCCTACTATCTGAATATCAACTGGAATAACTGAATTACAATTCCTACTTTCTGAATATCAACTGGAAAAGGTGTAGTAGCTCTTTAAATGAAAAAAATACCCTTACATACAGTAGAAGGATACGTGCTGCATAATCCGTCATTTTAAAACAAAATATACAGTGTGAAACATCATTAATTAAATTTCAGATTTTTGACTTGCTGAAAAAAACCCAACCGGAATTCCACAAAAAAATCGTGCTCGTATCAGGCGATCTACAGCTACCCAATTTGGGTGTAAACGATGACGATGCGCAGACCATCATAAACGACGTTAATTGCGTGTTCCACTGCGCAGCCACAGTGAATTTCGACGAAATAATGCCGATAGCGACCAAGATAAACGTCATCGCGACCAGGGATTTGATGGCGATGGCAAAGAAAATGCCAAATTTAGAGGTATGTTATCATATAAATTACTTTATCTACTCCTAGTTTTAGTCACGGGCTGAAGTTAGCAATAGTGGCTTTTGAGCATTTTAGTCACGGGCTGAAGTTAGCTTTATTATAAATGAGAGAAAAGTGAGGTTAATTCCGTTGACATTTGACAGATAAAATATAGTATGCAACTCGATTTATAAACTTATCTAGACACTCGTTCTTATTAAACACTCGCTTGCAAGCTTCGCTCGTGCTTAATACAACTCGTAACTAAAATGGCGTTTATAAAACTTGATACATAATATACTATTTTTCTACTCCCACCTTTAAAACACCCATTATCGTGCTTGTTTCCATAACACTAAGTGACCTTTTAAATACACATTGACAAGTTGTGGCTTTATGTCACGGGCTAAAGTTAGCAACAGGTTTTTAGTCACAGGCTGAAGTTCTGACATTCTCTTCTCTTTTACTGTAAAAAAACTGTTTCTATATCGATTGTAAGTCTATTTTAATACTTTGTGATAATATTTGGCAATTATAGTATAATAAAAAAACCAAAGTTTAATAGTATATATATATATTATGTATCGAGTTTGATAAACGCCATTTTATACACGAAATTAATGAGTATATAGAAAAGTTTATAAACGAGGTGCAAACTATACTTTTTCTACGACAAATACTTATTATTATCTTAAAATGATTTAAATCAAAAATTTGTATAGAGCGCCATGTATAAAACAATAGGGGAATCTGTGTGTCACCGTCAGGGTTGCCAATGGTACGGTCCTGACCGTACTTTTACGGTATTTTGATTTAAATTACGGTTTACGGTCCAACCTAAGGACCGTACCCCAAAAGTACGGTATTTTAAGGAAAAAATATCAAAACAGAAACTATTAAATTTTCCATAATTTTATTTAATTAAAGCGATTTAAAAATATTATGATTTTGTCTGACTGTAGCGCCATCTCTAGGGCATTTAATGATTAAATGCCCTAGAGATGGCGCTAAATTTTAATCTACATATAGTAGTGTTCTGTAAATTATAACTTCTTTCTTCCCAGTTTCTAATAACTGCCGCTAGTGTTAAACTCATATCAAACTTGTTTCGCGGTATTCCCAGCGTTCGTTTATTTCTGAAGTAAAGTTATAATTTGTTATTAAAAACCGATTGAAACATGTCCAGTGATAGTGATGATAGTACTACTAGCAAGGTTTGTCCTAGCAAAAAAAAATCCGGGCATAAGAAACAGGTAAATAGGTTTGGACTAAATATTTATAAATATTTTTATAAACGTTTGTTGATTTGATATAGAAATTTCGGCAGGAATGGCTTAAAAATCCAGATTACCAAGCATGGTTGTGACCAGTAGAAGATTATATAATTATGAATTGGAATTGTGATTTTGAAAATTTTAAAATCACAATAGTTGTGATTTTGAATTTTCAAAATCACAATTTCAATTCATAATCATCATAATAATTATTATTATAAATTATGATAATTATGAATTATAATTCATACATTCAATACATTTTTTATTTTATCTATATATTTAATAAATATTATTTATGGTTTTGTGAACAAATTTTACAAAATTAAATATTTTAAAAATTATGCTTGTTTTGCTGACGTCATATGTGAAAATGCGAAAGTACGGTCCTGTTTTGAAAAGTACGGTCATTTTTTAGCCGCCGGTACGGTTTTGTTATTTACTACAGTTGGCAACCCTGGTCACCGTCAAATGTCAAATTTTTATATTATAAACACAGATTATAAAGGTTATAAATCGAAATGTATTTCTTGAAAATTGACAGTTTTTCACAGTGAAAGTAAAGAAAATGCTTTATTAGCACTTTACAGGGGAGTCCGTGCCCGAATTTAAGTTATAGTTTACTGCCGGCGAAATTAAAAGGTCAGTACAATGTTCATATAAACTTTTCAAATATTGGCGTTGAGAAACTATTTAATACTTTTGTATTTTTGTATTGAGATAATAAAATAATTTTCACATTTAGTATTATTTTACAAGAAAGGCACTTCATTTTAACGATTGTATGACATTTGACAGCTGTCAACTAACTTAAAATTAACTTCAGCCCGTGACTAAAAACCTGTTGCTAACTTCAGCCCGTGACTAAAGCGCCATAAAGCCACAACTTGTCAATGTGTATTTAAAAGGTCACTTAGTGTCATGAAAACATGTACGATAAAGGGCGTTTTAAAGGTGGAAGTAGAAAAAATATTTTCAAGTATCAAAAATGTTTATTGGGATGGTTACTTTATATTCGTATAGATGTCCCTCTATACAAATATTTAATTTAAATAATTTTTTAGATAATATTTGGATTAGATTCTCATCTCCATCATTACAAATAAAAAAATTATTTGACTTTTTTTAGACCTATGTTCATGTCTCAACGGCGTACTCAAACTCAGATAAAAAAGAAATCGACGAAAAAATATACGAACCAAGGTTTAAACCTGAATATTTATATAAATTGATCGACATTTTAGACGAGGATATGTTGGAAATCATCAAAGATAAGTAAGAAATAGTTTGGTTAATTTTTTGCGTTATATATATTTTTTTTTTTCTTTAGACTTTTAGGAAATTTTGCTAATACATACTGTCTTACGAAAAACTTATCTGAATATGTGGTTCATGAAAATTCAGAGGGGTTACCCATATGTATAATAAGACCTTCAATAGGTAAGATTTATATAAGAATCATTACCACTAGGAATGACCAAACTTGGATGAACAGACCACTTCGTACAGATAATATTTTTTTCTACTCTTATTACGGAATATGACCGTTCTAACATCACTTTTTATTGTGACATTACGTATATTTCTTTAAATGTTACAGAATGAATAATTACACAGTGCAACAGTGCAAAAGGGAATGGGATGAAACCAAAAGCAAATGAAAGGTAATAGCTTCTACAAAAAAACCCTAAGAGGTTTTTTTTAGATCACGTCTCAGTTTTTTATTATACGCATTTAAAGTTGGACACCCTATAATAGGAAAAAAATAAGTAAAACAATTTTAATTTTTTTAAATTATTCTGGCAATATAGTCGAGGAATCCATTCCAAGTAAAGAGCATTTTTACTAGAAAATTGGGCATTTTTATAAAAAAAATATTCTCTTTAATGCTTTAATCAAAACACAATACTTGTATACAAAAACTACATTTTTTGTGGTAATATATTGTAATATATCGATGGTATTTTTGCAAAAGGGCGAATATGCCATTTTCCTGTTTTGATAAAAACAAAAAAAAAGTATTTCGGCGTATTCGCCCTTTTGAAAAAATATTACTACAAAAAATTGCAGTTTTTGTAGCAAAAACGAGGTTGTTTAAAGGTAAAATTGATTTGTTTACTCAAAAACACATAATATTATGTACTATTTATATAGTAAATCAGTGACAGCAACATAAAACGTTTTTCTTAATTAATATATTTAATTAAATTATTTGTTTTATTTAAAGGACAATATAATATAAAACAAAACTTAGTTCCAAAATATAAAAATGTAAAAAATTGTACCTACAATATTACGGTATACATATAATTGAATATGTTGAAAAGTTTGCAGAACTTGTAATAACAATTTAATTAAATGATCACAAAAGAAAAAGAAGTCAATGAAATTTGGTGTTCCAATGTTGTGGTATAATTCAGGTATTTTTTTTATTTTTATACTAAAACATGGTATTTTTGATTATATTAATTAAATTTTGCATTTTTATCAATTTTTGGATGAACAGCTGGAACTTCTGGTACTTAAACTCGTGTTACTGCCGGTTACAGCATTGATAGTTTTTAAATAAAAATAAAATAGCGAATTTAATAATGTTTAGTTAAGAAGTAAAAATGCTATTTTTTCTTAAAAAACCAAGTTTTCTATAATAATAAATCCAAAATATTAAAAATTGCTTTCGAATATCACCTAGGGTATATATTACAACAAACGGATGACAAAAATAGTAAAAATTAGTAACAATTTTTGATAGCGTCCTCCTCTGAGGGTCTTTGGTAAAAATTAACATCACAAATGGATTCCTTGATCAAATTGACAAAATTATTTTGAATAATTAACATAGTTTTACTTATGTTTTTCCTATAGGGTGTCAAAAAATTTACCATCTTTAAATGCGTACAAAAAAAAACTGAGACGTGATATAAAAAAACCCTGATAGGGTTTTCTTGTGGAAAGTATTAACTTTCATTTGCTTTTGGTTTTATTCCATTCCCTTTCGCAAACCTTAATTTTGTATCACAGTGTTATTATTCTATCATCGGATGACGGCGCCATCTCTGTGTGTACTAAGAAATTAGAAAAGTTTGTAAATATTGCTTACCCTGCCACTTATCGTTAAATATTAATAAAATTTTTAGCGTTGGACGACTGCCCAATATCTATCTTTTTTCAGTTTCATTTCTTCTTAAAAAATGCGTTTTAATTATTAGGAGACACGGTGGTCAAAACTAAAGTATAGGACGAACAAAAATGCCAACCAAAATTGATAGCATAATCTGATTATAGAATTTTTTTTGGTAACACAAAAATGTATTTATCTAAATCCCAGCTGATCCTTTATTAAAGTATTGCATATTTCTTAGTATTTTAAAATTGTTTATACCATTATCAAATGTTTTTAAAAATTTGGCAGATACATGACTGAAATATGGATAAATTACATTATAAATACAAAATAATGTAAAATACAGTTTGCAATATCTTATTTATTGTTTTAAGGTACCTAATACAAAACTAATAAATAACTAAAGATTCTTTGAAGCAAAATCGATTACTGCTTGCCTTAAATTTTCAGTAAAACTTTTTCTTGGGTTTTACATGGATATGTTTTTAACATGGAAACAGTATTTTTAAATTCTTCACTTTCTGTACAAACATGCTTCTTACATCTAGCGATATCCCCTAGAAAGAAAGAGCACACAGAGAAAAGTAATCTCTTGATTTAAGAAAATGCATTTATTTGAAACAGTTTTTCTTGTATGAAGTAAAATTGTCTTATTCGTAGTAACTTCTTGTTTACAATAAGAAAATACTATTATTTGGTTGTAAATCATGAGTTTCTTGAAAACAACTTATTGTTGTGATTAATTGTAAAGAAATATTTATTTAGAGCAATTAATTAAATTGTTTGGATATAGGTTGTATGGATTTAGTTTTATCAAATGTTAATACAAGCATATAATATCCTATTTTAACAAAATAATAGAATTGATACAATGTATGTCATATAATTAACGTAAACACGTGATTTGTTTGTTTCAAAAATACATTTACTTGAAGCAAATACATATTTATTTGATTTTATGTCCACGTGACTCGCGGAGCCAATTAGAGCATTTGACTCCAAAGACAAAGACGCTTGTCCGGCATCATTTGCAAACAAACTCGCAGAGCGTCCTTGGCAAAGCGTTAAGACTCTTAACTTAAGAGAAGGAGGTGTTTAATCAACGGTTATAGTTTTGTGTTTAAGTGCTTATGTTTAATAGTATGGAAGAATTCTTCAAAGAAAATAATTTAACCCATTTGCTTTTTAGTTTTGTTGGTAAGTAAAAGTGATTTAGTTAATTAAAATGTTGTGTACCTAGGTAGTTTGGAAACTACAAAGTTATATGATAATATGGGTACCTACCTATTTTATTTTGGATCATGCATGTATCAGACTTGACTTGTTAACAATTGCTTTTAAATATAATTGCACATTTTACTTACAGGCCATAAACTAAAAATAAACCGTTTCTTTTTGTATTTGACAAGTGCAAGTAATTTTGGTTGGCAAACTATATGTATTTGTTTTTAAACTATATGTACTTACCTACCTAGGATCTGATAATAATAAATTAAGTTTTTGAAAATGTTCAAATGTCCCATAAATATATTTCCTGAATTAATGCGAACACGTTTAAGGTTCTGCTGAAAAATTGCTTGTTTTGACTTATCCTCTTATGACTTTTACCCTCAGACTTGGTGTATTTTATTAATGCCGTGCATTAATATTTACACTGAACTTCAGTGACTGAAGTATTTTTTGTTCCTATTTTTGTCCGCTCAAATATTATATGTTTTGTTTATTGTTAATTTTATATTGTGTGTTTTTAATGTTTATTGTAAATACGTATTTACAACAAAACAAGTGTACACTTGTTTTGTTCAAATAAAAAATATTGGAATAAACGTTTTTTAATTTAATTTTCCCGACCAAATATCAAGTAATTAACAACATTAAAATAAATAAATCATAGTATTAAAACAAGCAAACATTTGTTTGGTTCAATCACTATATATTTCGTGAAATTATAATATTAAAAGGTACTAATTACACTGTGCGACAAATTTTGACCTTACAATTTGAACTGGGATGAAATGTGGAAAAATCGAATCTATGCAACCCCCAAAACTAATCTTTAAAGGGGTTTTGCTAGTTTAGCTCGAATAATGGAGATATACAGGGTGTTTCTTTTAACTTGAGACAGCTCAATATCTCGAGAAATACGCATTTCACGGAAAAATTTCTTAAATAAAAGGTTAATGTGACCAAAGGGGACATTATTTGGTGCTACCGCTAGCCACCCCCTACCCCTCCTTAAGGGTGAAACGGGGGGTAACTTTGGAAAGTCAAATGGAATGACCCGATTTTTTTCACAGAGTTTGGTAGTACATAAAAAAATGAATAACTTTTATTTGAAAGTTTTTTGTAATTTATCAACAGATGGCGCTGTAATTCAAAATTTAAGAAAAAGGGGTTTCCTTGTAAAATGTATTATTTGAAACGTTTGAAAAACAAAAATTAAAATTAAATCAACATTTGTTATAAATTGTTTTCATAGCCGACTATTGTTGTTAATGTTAATTTTTGTTTTTCAAACGTTTCAAATAATACATTTTACAAGGAAACTCATTTTTCTTAAATTTTGAATTACAGCGCCATCTGTTGATAAATTGAAAAAAGTTTTAAATAAAAGTTATTTATTTTTTTATGTACTACCAAACTCTGTGAAAAAAATCGGGTCATTCCATTTGACTTTCCAAAGTTACCCCCCGTTTCACCCTTAAGGAGGGGTAGGGGGTGGCTAGCGGTAGCACCAAATAATGTCCCCTTTAGTCACATTAACCTTTTATTTAAGACATTTTTCCGTGAAATGCGTATTTCTCGAGATATTGAGCTGTCTCAAGTTAAAAGAAACACCCTGTACATATATATATGTATATCTCCATTATTCGAGCTAAACTGGTAAAACCCCTTAAAGGATTTGTTTTGGGGGTTGCCTAGATTCGATTTTTTCAGATTTGATCCCAGTTCATTTTTTGTGTTGCACAGTGTTATTTGTCTGAAATAAATTGTTTTCTTCATGTAAGTAAATATTTTGTTTCTTTAAGAAAGCTTCACATTTAATTTAAAAAAATGAATTACTTACTTCAAGTAAATGTTTTGTTTCTTTAAGTAAGATTCTACTAAACCTGAGATAAAAAGTCAACTAAATATTTACTTGTATTAAACAAACCATCAGTTTAAAAAGTCAAATAAACCCAAGTTTTCCACTAAATAAATATCTTCTTGTATCATATCGAAATAAATAATTTATTTGAGTCAAGACAGATATAGTAAAATCAAGAGATTACTTTTCTCTGTGCACTCTCTAAATAGTATATTACACTACAAGGGCAGAAAGTGTGGGATTCCTGCACTGCGCGCCATGATGCCCGAGGCGAAGCCGAGGGCATCATGGCGCGCAGTTCAGGGCTCTCACACTTTCTGCCCGTGTAGTGTATACTATTTTTCTTGCTACCCCGCAGAAAATACGGGAAAAAATTAAATGTATATAAAAAAACTTGTGTCAAAATTAAAATCTGACGTTTAATTTAATTCTGACGTTTACATTCAAAATCAATCAAACTGTAGCGTTGTCATGGTAATTCAGCGGTGCCAATACAGTAAAAATAAAAGGTTGTATTTTAATTAACAAATTACTACTTTATAACAAATAAACGTACCATTAAACACTTAAAACAACATAAAAAGTAAAAAAGTAAAAACATAAATTGTTTATTTGTTGTTATAATTGCAAAATTATGGTTTAAAACTGTCATATTTTTGTGTTTCTCATGTTGGCAGTACGAAATTTGAATGTTAAGCACACGACTAAAAAATTTTTACTCCCGCTATTAGAGTGTGCGCGTATAGCTTGACCAATGCAAGAAACGTAAACTTTCTGCCGTGAAATCGGGGACGAAACAACGTATTTTGAGTCGAGGTAGTAAGAAAAATTAATTAGTCAAAAATAACTAATTTAATAGTTAATAGTGGCTGCTTTTTCACTTCTGCCATAGTTAACCATCGAATACCATGGTATCCCAAAATTTAATAGCCAATTCTTATGTAAAATTGTACTCCGAATCTGAAAATACCGTCAAAAGTTATAAAAGTAGAGCAGTTTTTGAGATATAGTCAATTCCATATTAAATGGAAAATTTACTATATCTCAAAAACTGTTCTACTTTTTTAACTTTTGAAGACATTTTCGGATTTAGGGTAAAATTTTACATAAGAATGGTTAACCATGGCACAAGTGAAAAAGCAGCCACTATTAACTATTAAATTAGTTATTTTTGACTAATTCATTTTTAGAGAGCATATCAAAACTTTAGTTCGTTCGTCCGTCCTCTTCCCTTAACAATTTTGTATGCCCTTTATATCTTGCCATTTTGCAGATAAAGCACATACATTCTTGGCTGCCGCGAAATTCTCTAGCAATTTCTAAATTTTGAAAATTTGGCAATTGTGGCTAGGCAAAAATACCGTTTTACCATGGTAAAACGGTATTTTTGCATATTGAAGTAGGTAATTTTGAATCACTTAAGTTAAAGTGTTCGTTTGAAAAAGTCTGCAGTAATTTTTATATTTTCTCAGAAACCCTAAACCAAAAACAATTTTGTCTCCACAGCCAGCACATACCTTCTTTCGATTTTCTTCATGGCTTAACTTGAATTTCGGTTTAATTTTCATTTTAAAATACTATTTTTAACTTTATAAAGTATACATTAAATAAAAAACTAAAGCAAAATGACACTTGCGTTATAACGTATGGCAATTTTTTTCATAACCACCTTAATTATTGTTTTACAAAATTTGCAAGTTGTAATTATTTCCTAGACAAACTTCCAGAATTTTTTGTTATAAAAAATATTTAAGATATAAATCTTCGTTTTTTTTGTTATGTTTTGTTTTGAGTGGTAAAAAATAATAGGTGACTCAATAAATTAATACTGGGGAGTAAAGTAATTTAAATGATACAAAGTTTATTATTTTGCTTAATTTTATTAAAATTGTACAGGTAGTTTTAGTACAATAATTGCAAAATAATATATAGAAATAGAAAAACAAAAAAGTTTGCAAAGCTTTAAAATAGGATCAGCTGGGATTTTGATAAATACATGTTAGTGGGTCTATAATCAAAATATGCTATCAGTTTTGGTTGGCATTTTTGTTCGTCCTATACTTAAGTTTTGACCACCGTGGAGAATAATGTCCTGCACAGAGAAAAAGGATTACTTGAATAAAATAAATTTTGTTTGTCCCAAATAAATTTGTTGTTTGTATATGGCGAAGTAAATATTTATTTGTTTATTATTAGTTATTTCTTTGATATGTTTTAAAGAATATTTTATTTCTTGAATAATTTTTTTCTTTGAAGATTCAAAAAATATACCATGTTGTTGTAAATGAATATTTTTTTAATTTCTTAAAAAATGTTACCTTCTTCTAAGCCTATATTTATTTAAAACGAACAAATTTATATTTTTAAAGAAAAATATTATTTATTAATTTAAAAAAATATTGTTTTAAATTTTATAATAAATATTAATTTGAATTCGCAAAAAAATGCAGTTTTAAATTTTAAAATAAATAATACTTTGCATATTATTTAAAAATACCTACCCCTCGCCTTTCGTCACGAACACACATTGCACTGGTATAAATTTAAAGACCATGGTATAAAAAAAAAACAAAATTTGAAAAGACAGAACAATATATTTAAAAAACGATAAAAAAATAAACAATATTATAAAAAACGAAACAGAAACTCTTTATAAAATAAATGAAAAAAAATACTGGTAGGTATATATACATAAATAATAATAAATAAATAGTTGACAATACAATATATGTTCATATGATAAACAAAATATATCAAAAACTTAAAAAAATAAAATGTTGCCATTAATAGGTTAAGTACCTACCATTATTTAAATAACGTTAAAAAGATAGTAAATACGGCCTGTGGTGTATACCTATAGGTATCCAAAGTTGTCTGCTCATTCTATCTTCGTTATATTTGCTACAAAGTCGGTTAAATTAGCAAAAAAAATATTCAAACGTCGGGTTTCAAAAATAATCTTTTTAATGCGACAACCTGTATATTTTTTAATATTTTAAGACAATTTAATTAAAAATAAAAAATATTATTTCATTACTACCCTGAACGTATATATATTATATATTATGTATCAAGTTTGATAAACGCCATTTTAGACACGAATTTAATTTAGGCACTTTGCAAATATTGGCGTTGAAAAACTATTTAATGCTTTTGAATTTTTGTATTGAGATAATAAAATAATTTTCCCATTAAGTACTGTTTCACAAGAACGGCACTTTATTTTAACGATTGTAAGACATTTGACAACTGTCAACTAACTTAAAGCTTACTTCAGCCCGTGACTAAAAACCTGTTGCTAGCTTCATCTCGTGACTAAACCGTCAATGTGTATTTAAATGGTCACTTAGTGTCATGGAAACATGTATGATAATGGACGTTTTAAAGGTGGGAGTAGAAAAAAATAATTAATTAATAGGCACTTTTTGAAGTTGTTGAAATAATCAGTAAGTTTTAGTGCTTATTAATTGTTTATTTTTAAGTTTAGGGTATTTATGCAATTTAAATAGTCTTTCAAAATTACTAAAAATACTAAACATATTTTAAAAACCCGACGTTAAATTGTGTTTCTGTTTTCACCATTTTAATCAGAAGAAAAAATGCCAACATCTTGCTAATTTAACCGAATTTGTAGCTCCAATAATAGCAAAGTTAGCAAATAACTTTGTACACCCAGTATATTTTTTGATGCAAAAAATGTAAAAAAATGGCGGGATTCAGACATAATAATTGATGTATTAAAAAATTGATTTAATGATGGTCACCTATAGATGTACTTATACATATGTATATGTATATACTTACCTGTTAACGCTGGCAGCAAATACTCCAAGTTGGAAGAATTTAGGAACACATTCACATCCATTTTTATATTAAATTAATAAACTTAATAAAAAATACAGCCGCACTACCCAGACCAAAATGGCAATGACAATTCAACAAACTTCCTGAAAGCGGTTAGAACAAGAAGCTTACATTTGATTGGTTTATTTTAATCACGCGATCCTTACTTTAAATAAATATTTATTTGATTTAATTTGATCTATTAAGAAGTAAAATAAATATTTGTTTCATATAAAATGTTTTACACTTATGGCGTACCAATGAAATTGTTTATTGATGTAAATAAACCTTTTTGTTTTAGCGAACTGATATTTTTTTAAAGAAATATTTCTTTACATTGACTTTTTATCACGTGCTAAATCCAAAGAAATTACAAAATATATTCAAACAAAGCAGTTTCATTAAAGGAAAAATACAGATTTTAATTTTAATAATTTTGTTTTGTTTCAAATAAATTAATTTCAAATAAACCCATTTTGTTAAATCAAGTAATCCTTTTTCTCTGTGTGAACAGGATTTATTAAAAAAAACAAGGTCCAATTCTCTCGCAGCGACAAATAGACGCGAACTCGCCTGATATATTACTAGGATAATAGTTTACGCTCTTTGCTGGTATATCTTTTCGAAATTGCCAGAAATAAAGAAGTTTTAACGATTTTAGGTCTTGACAGGTTTTTACTTTAATTCAAATATTTTTAAAACGGCTGTTTTTCTTTAGTTTTTAAATTTTATTTTAATAATCTTGTAATTACGCAACTGTAACTCCTTAAATACACATAGAAGAATACATAGATTAGAGAAGATTCTTCAGTCTCAGAAGACGATACTATTTATTTTTTTAGTAATGGCGACTAAAATGGAACCAGTAGAGGGTTTTGTCGATAATTACATGGGCGTAACAGGCCTAGCCGTAGCAGAAACTCTAGGTTTCATAAGAACAATTTTGTGGGACAAAAAAATCACTTTGGACATAATACCGGCGGACTACGTCATAAACCAAACGATCGCGGTGGGCTGGGACACGTACAAGAGAAGGTTAGGCGCGCCTATAGGCCGGTTGTTATGGTAACCCATTGATGTGTTTCTGTTTTAGCAAAAGTCCAAAAAATCACAACGAGTTAGAGATTTATAATTGCGTCAGCGGTTGTGATAACCCAATAAAGTTAGGTACGTCGTAAAATTTTTTTTTATAAAAAAAATATTTGTTTTTGTTTTTTAGGTAAAGTCCAAGAATATTTTAACTACGCTCAGACCAAAGTAGGCATAAATAGCAGAATATGGTACCCATTCCTAATGGATACAACAAATACTACATTATTTGCCATCTATTCATTTTTTCTACACACAGTACCTTATCATATTATAGACTTTTTGTTAAAATGCATAGGAAAAAAACCTTTGTAAGTAGCTATAATAATATATTTTTTCTACTCCCACCTTTAAAACGCCCTTTATGGTACATGTTTCAATGACACTAAGTGACCTTTTAAATACACATTGACAAGTTGTGGTTTTACTGCGTTTTAGTCACGGGCTGAAGTTAGCAACAGGTTTTTAGTCACGGGCTGAAGTTAGTTTTAAGTTAGTTGACAGTTGTCAAATGTCATACAATCGTTAAAATAAAGTGCCTTTTTTGTAAAATAATATCTACTAAATGTGAAAATTATTTTATTACCTCAATACAAAAGTATTAAATAGTTTCTCAGCGCCAATATTTGAAAAGTTTATATGAACATTTTACTGACCTTTTAATTTCGCCGGCAGTAAACTATAACTTAAATTCGGGCACGGTTTCCACTGTTAAGTCCTCCTAAAACATTTTCTTTACTTACACTGTGAAAAACTGTCAATTTTTTATAAATACAGTTCGATTTATAACCTTTATAATCTGTGTTTATAAAATATAAATATGTGACATTTGACGGCGACACACAGATTCCCCCATTGTTTCATAGATGGCGCTCTATACAAATTTTTGATTTAAATCATTTTAAGATAATAATAAGTATTTGTCGTAGAAAAAGTATAGTATGCACCTCGTTTATCAAACTTGATACATAATATACTATATTCTACTCCCACATTACCAAGCTGTGACTTTATGGCGTTTTAGTCACGGGCTAAAGTTACCTTTATTATAAATTGGGAAAAAGTGAGGTTAAATCTGTCTGACAGATTACAAATGTTTAACAAATAAATTCTTTCTCGTGTTTGTCGTAGATAAAGAATGGTATGCAACTCGTTTATAAACTTTTTTAGAAACTCGTTTTTATTAAATACTGGCTCGTGCCTAATTAAAAGTTGCCACCAAAATGCCATTTTTCAAACTTAATACATAACATATTATTTTTAGCTTGACAAAAATTTACATGAGATACGAAAAACTAAGAAGTGCCTTGACATTTTTCACCTTAAAAGAATGGAAATTCCATACCAAAAACACCAGAAAATTGTATTCATCTCTGTCAGAAGCCGACAAGCGAATGTTTAACTTCGATGTTACAAACATATATTGGCCAGATTACTTTATGGTTTGCTCCAAAGGTATAAGAAGATATCTTTTAAAAGAAAATTTCGAATTCGATTATAATATTAAAAGTTATAATACTAGAAAGTACATACATCTATTTTCCATGTGTTTGGTTATTATTTTTATGTATTATTTTTTTAAGATTATGTTTATAACGTTGTTTTAACACCAATTAAAATTGGGTGTTTTGTGTATAAATTTGTTAATAAAAAAATTTAAATATAATTTGTTTTTTTAAGCGTAGGTATAACAATTTTTATATTATAATACGTATTATAACACTCATAAGCAAGGACCGGATTTTAGGCAAAATGCCTTTTTAATTCTATTTTTGGCATTTGTTTGGGACCTTGAAATTAATCCTAAACTTAAAAAAATAAAGCATTTGACACCCCTTTGTTTTTGCCTAAAAGCCTAAAATGGCGAAATTTTGATTTATGAGCCTAAAATAGGCTTTTTTAATTTTTCAGAAAAAGTTGGACAACTTGATGTCATCAGTCAATAGAGTGGGTATTTTAATATTTTTTATAAATATTTTAGTATATTACAAAAGATCCAGGTTTTTTTAACTTGTCCACCCAATTTTAATGTATTTTTTCAAAAGCACGTTTGTAAAAAAACATAATAAATATTCAAAACATCAGTACCTTGGCGTGTCACAACTCCTGAATCAAATATTTGAGTGATTTTATTTTAAAATATATTTAATTTATCTTAAATTTTACTACAAACTATAAAACAGTAGAAAAAATATGATTTTTACAATAAATAATGAAAACACGATTAGTAAAATCAAATAGAAAAAAATTGTGATAGAAAAAAGCCCAACACAATTTCAGATTTCAGGTTTGTACCCCAGTAGCACAAAATATTGGTCCTATATGCGGCGCGGCGCGTCTTTTAGCATTTCATCGTAATTAAGAATAACATAAACGGTACACGACTTGTCCTATTGGTAGATATTTTCAAAGAATTTGGAGAGTACATTTTATATCAAGTAACCCCCCCTCGCCCCTTATCATTTGGGTGGCATTGTCACCCCCCCCCGCTTCTACGCCCCTAAGTACCTATTTCCTGGAAACAAACTAAAAATTTACTCTTGAAAATTATCATAGCGCTTAGCGGCAATAAACCAATAAAACATCAAACGAAAACCCAATTGAAGGAATTAGAGCTGAAACCTCCCAAGTGCATTTTTAGGTCAAAATTTTTTAAGCGTGTTACCGGATAGTAGAAAATTCACTTGGGTGGTTCAGCTTCTCCCTTCAATTAATATAGAAATTAACGTTTAAGAAAAAATCACACATTATTTTTCCCTGCTTTAGGGGAAGCTCTTTTCCAACATCCTTCTCTATTGACAATATAGCCAAACCCACTAGTCGTTCTTGGCACATACCTTCTAAATCTTAAATATAATTTATTAATTAATATTTTAAAAAACTCTTTTCCCGGCGTAATAATAATTGTTTTAAACGGATACAGGCAACTTCAAATACACATTTAGCAACATTGAACTGAATGATAATAGATGACGATACCTACTAAAGATATTATCTCTGGCAATTACCAGATATTATTTTGTCGGGCTGTGCTTATAGCTTGCCATGTTGCTAAAATGTAAAATAATTTCGTTAAGACTAGGGGTGTCAATCCCGAGCCCATTTTCCAATCCCGGGCCTTTCGGGACCAAAGGTAACTAATCCCGGGATCCCGGGATCAGTCCCGAAAAAAATACATCATTAATTTTAAAACCAATTTAAAATAAAACAACAAACAAGCTAACGAACGATATCTTTCGGACTTCACACTAGTCGGAAGGATGGTTTTCAAGAATTCGTAGGCCTGCACATTGTACCCACGTTTACCCCCATTAACAAATAATTCCATTTCTTTTATCAATCGGGCCTTGGTGAGTTCCAATTGGGGCTGTAACTTACATTAAAATTATCAACTTTGTGACATTTTTTCAGGTTTGACGTTTAAAATATGTTATATTATAGGTTGTGTACATAAATTTATTCTACAGTGACCTAGGTGTAATTTTACATTTTCTTTGCTGATTTTATGCTATAGATGACACCACTCTTGCTATGTAATTTCAATGTATTTTCATTATTGTACGGCGGTGTATAATAATTTGACTTGAACTGAGTAAAAAAAATGAAGTGTTTATATATATGCTTATGAGTATTATAATATGAAAAATGTTATACGCTTAAAAAAAAGTCTATTTTATTCTTTGTAACTTATTACTAAGATCCCGGGATTGGGACTTTTAATCCCGGGATTTTCGGGATCGGATTTTTTACGGGATCCCGGGACCCCGGGATTTCGGGATCCCGGGATTGACACCCCTAGTTAAGACACCTTTATTTGCGCGGGGCCGGGTGCAACCGCACCGTTTGCACACGCCTCACGCCGGCACTGATCGTGACATATCACTTTTAGAAAACCTACTACGTACTAAGTACTAGGTGGCTATATTTTTTTTCCTTCAATATCTCCCTCAACTTTCCTAGAATATAATTTAAAACAACTTCGGGCCAAAGCGGATTTCCAATATCGGTTATATAATGTCCCAGCTAGCACGATACATAACGCGAGCTCGTGCGATGTTCTGTTTAGGTCGCATAAATACATCTCGTTGAAAACATACCAGGTATATTGCCGATATATTATTTTTTAATATTGCACATCGATGTATTGTTACATACCTATAACATGACATAAGTACTTGCAACAAACATCTAATGTAAATGTACCAAGAATGTAACTAAAGGTAATTCAAAGATTTTAAGTATATTACTTGCCATATGATTAACGGTACCAACAATATAAAAATAAATAAATAAAATAAAAGGCTTAAATAGAGTGAAATTATAATTTATTTAAATATTATTAGTGAAAAAACTTTAAAAACAATCAAAATTTCATTTATTAATATCTAGTATTATTGATGGTGATAATAAAAACTATCAATGTTATGTCAATTTTGCATTTATCAAGTTGGAAGCCATTCATTTTAGGTTATCTCATGTTCTATTTCCCACCAAAGAACACTTCTTTTTCTACGCTAGCGTGGTTTGTTCTGTAAGTAGTTTACTGTGTCTAAGCTGTGATTTTTTTTACTTATTCTTTTGTTTTTGTATCGGTGATTTTGGGACATCCTGTATATATGAAATTAATTGGGTTTTCCGATGGGTTTTTCTTCACTGATAAAAATGGTTTTAGTGGCAAGGGGTGTACCACAATCCACAATTTGTGAATTGTAAGGTGTACTAAAGTTCATTAAAAAAAGTCAGTCATCTGTATGCATGGCAAATGCGCCTGGCAGGTAAAAAACTGAAAAATAATGTTCAGTTTTTCACCTGCCAGACGCATTTGCCATGCTTACAGATTGTAAATGTACACTACAGTGCATGCCAATTTCTTTGTTTGTTTTGATGTTACTAAGAGCTCTTTTTTCTTTACACCACTAGTGCACATTGTATTAAAGTTAAATTAAACCAATAGTGGCAAAATAGACTGAAAATAGACTGGTAATAACCGAAATGAATTTTAAACTGTTTGGTTGGTACCTACCTACGCAGTGCATATACGGAGATACCGCGTTGTGGAAGTGTCGCATTTTTGTTCAGTTAGATTTTAATTACGGTGAATCCATAAGGGGACATTCTTATTTTTTGGTAAGTATTATACTTCCTTTTTCTTTAAGCCTTAATACTTAATAAATACCAATATGTTAAAAGGATGTCCATACCCGACCTATATTATATATCAATAATTAACAGCAGTAGGTCGGGTACTTGTAACATTATAATGTTATTATTATTATTATAATAATATAAATACATACACACTTGATTTACTTTTTATTTTCAAGCGTAATGGTTGTTATATTAACCTATACCTACATTTTTATTAATATTATGGAAAATTTGTACACGTGTGGTAAATCCCCGACATACAGCCGCCTGAAGCCTCTCTACCAATGGGATCACCCATTTTTTATAACAGAAAAATGGATTACTGATGAATTCTCAAGATAATTCATTGCTTACAAGTTGACAGCCAGTAAAACATTGCATTGATCTAAAACTTTTACGTTTTAAGGAACCATTTTGCTTAAGCCAGCCATACGACTCAAATATAAAGTTATATTTTAAAAGGCACCGATTTTGATAATTGTCATAGATTTTTGTTCCAAATAAATGTTTCTCTTTATTTACCTTTTCGTTTTATTCACTACCACCAATATGTTTTACTCAAATAATAGTGTTATTTTACACTTCTAAAATTGGAACTTTTCCAAAGTAGTGTTAATTTACACTGAACAAAAATGGGATTTTATCCAGGAAGTTAGAAGTACACGATTTTAGGTAAATTAACACTTTTTAATACAGTGTAAAATTACTTTATCCTCAGTGCTATAGTGTTAAATCATACTTGCTTACTTGGAGAAAATTACACTACAAATTATCTCTAATTGTAGTGTTATAAAACAACACTATTTAGTGTGGACCTGTGTGAACTCTAATTAGTGTTGCTTAGAGTTGATTTTTTTTTACTGTGTACTGGGGTAGTTGATAGTAAATACGAAAAATTATATACCTAAGAGATCATCCTCATTTTTTTATCAAAATCTAAATTTTTGATGTTTTTATTTGGAATGGCTCCAAAATTAAATGTCACACAACTCAAAAACTTCAATTAAAGTACCGAATTTTTAAACAATTAAAAAAATAGTGTATACGCACAATTCCGCACCCAATATATATATATTATATTACAATACATTATTATTAAACAAAGGACACTGTATAAATAAATTTATATTCCAATAATGACAAACATTTTTAACAGTTTGATGTCATATTTCCATGTAAACAAATTAATGCATAGGTAAACCAATACTTCTTGTTTTTAGGATTACGTAAAAAAATACATACGATAATACTGCCCATGATAATTTTATGTTTAATCCTTTTGCGTATATACCTACCCTTTTAACCTTATTAATATATTCGAAATGCGTATAAACACCTCATAAATTATTAATTAATAATTTTCAATTCAATTGTTTGATCGCAGTTATTTTTTGGAATTCGTTGTAAAATAGTGTAAACCAAACATGGATCAGGGAAATTTAAGCGATATTCAAGATTTCTACAAGGAAAAATGTGTGCTACTCACCGGCGCCACTGGTTTCTTGGGAAAACTCATCCTGGAAAAACTTTTGCGGTCCACCGAGGTCCAGAAGATTTACCTTTTGGTCAGAAGGAATAGAAAGGATGACCCTGAAAAAAGAGTGGAGAAGCTGTTAGAATGTCCGGTAAGAATATCAAGATTTTAGATAGCTTGCAAGCTAGAAGAGAAAAAATTGTTGGATTTGGTTTCATAATTGTATTGAATTTGTTCAACAAATTGGTGCTAAAAAAGTGACAGAAACAATTTGTGCAAAATTGCAGCAAATAATTGAAGTAAACTTATTATATTAAAAACTTAAACATATTTTAGTCTAATCGCCTCATATATAATTTGTGTAAGTAAATGAATATTTTAGAGACTTTTTTAATGTAATATTTTAAAATTGCACAAATTGTGGCACATTGGAACACACCATTGTTTAATAATAATTTCTCCAATTTGTTTAAAATTTTTAATAATTTTGGAGGTAAAAAGGAGAATGAAACTAAATTATTAATTAAGATGCCTAAAACATAATATAAAGTGACACTGACAAACATAAAATAAATATAACAGAACATAAACTATAGTTTGTATACAAACTGAAAAATAAAATTCGTATAGCTAATTCTAATAATATTGAGATATATTTCAACATGAAGTGCGTCTCCACTTATACCTCAGTACAACACGATTTTCTCCCCATGAAAAATTTTAACAGACTTTAAAAACGTTAAAAAAACGTACCAGTATCTCACCGTTTCACAAAATCACGTCATTTAATTTTTTTACACAGCCATTCTTATTATTTTAATCCAAACAGATTTTTAATTCTCTATTTTGTTATAATTCATTTTTTTTCTTTAAATATTTTATGTTTTTACATAATACAAAAATAACAATTTTTTTTTTTAATTTTTAATTTTTTTTAATACTACAACAGATTTGTATTTATCTTATATTAAACATACGTTGAAAATAAATCTTAATCTTTTAGTTTGACTATTATACATTTCTTTCGAATCTATAGTGGTATCACAACCTAAAAACACCACTTCATATACAGGGTGTTTCACATTCGTGGTCCATTGGAAGTTTCTGGGAAACGGAAAAAATATCGATTTGAAAATTAAAAGCGTTTATAATCCATTAAGTCTATTTTTTAAATATTTTAAACAAAATGCCACTTCCGGTTTGACCGGTATGTTAAGGAATTTACATTCATAGAATCTTTGAAACAATGTTTTAAGATTCCAAAAATTCCACCACCATTTCTGCAAACCTAATAGCAAGAAAGTTATAGGCTATTTTTGGTTGACGCGCATTTGTCATATTTTAAGGAAAAAAAATAATAACTCCAAAACTATTTACTCTAGGTATAGGACATGGTACAGTAATTTTACTCAAAAATTTATGTAGAATTTAAAAATGTAAAAATATATTGGGTGTTCCATTTAAAATAACAAAGTTGATGTCACTTCCGGTCAAGCCGAAAGTGGCATTTTGTTGATATCTTTTGCCGTTCCTCAGAAACTCTCAATGGACCACGAACGTGAAACACCCGTATTTCGTAAATGTGCAACACCCTGTATATAATTAAAATAATTTTAAAATAAATAAATAATCTTAATGGTTGCCCATTTATTCAGTGAATAAATTTTTCATAAAAATATACTGTCCAGCTGTTATCGAATCTGTTATATTATGTGCCGAATACCGTGGATAACATTTTATTGGTCTAAGTCTATTTTCAAAATCTAAAAATTTTTCATTGGAGGGAAAAAAATCAAATTTTGTCGTACTGTGTATCACACAGTGTGTAATAGTACAAATGTCGATAGATTAAATATGTATTCAGCGACCAACACTAAAATTTTGTAAGGATAGAATTAAGTTAATATAAACTGAAAACATAAAATAAATATAAATTACAAACTAAAGTAAATAGTAAGCCGATCAATAATGTAGCACAGTTGGAACATAGAAACACTTTTTATCCTCATTTGATCACCATGGTCATAATTATTGATTTATCATATTCGGAAAAATAATATTCAATAATTACACTCCAGAAATGTGGTACTAACCTCACAATGATACACTTCCTAACACAAACTAAAACTGCAAACTGATGATGCAGATTGCAGTTGAGCTTATTTCAAGCGGGAAATCATTTCATTGGTTATCTTAGATGGTATTATGGTGAAGGTTACTTCATACCCAAAAAAATTGTCCAATATTGTAAAATTTTTATTTTAACTCAAATTATACTACATTTAAACGAATTATTTAAAAAATTGTGCAAAAGACAATCTATTGTGCAAATGGTTAAATATAAAATCTTACTGTTTCCAACAAATTATAGAAAATTGACTTAAACAAACTTATTAGAAAAACCACTCCAACTACACTCACGTGCAAAATAATCGATCCACACAAATTTTCGATGAATTTCAATCGCAAATAACTTTTTTATTTGATGTCGGATTTAAACGAATATTAAAGAATATTGTAGATAAATTAATGGACAATCGCTCACATTTAAAAAAAAAATACTAAAAAATAGACGTACGTTTATAATATACAGGTTTAAACAAAAAGATGTTTTTTACCATAACGCCACCTGAGAATTATAGTGTTCTATCTGCATTTTCTTTTTTTTATTCAGGTTAGTCTTGTTTTAAGTCTTAAAGATGATATTGATCTATCTATATATAATTGGGGTAGAAATTGTAAAGTTTAAGGCTTAAACTGTACAATTTCTACCCCAATTATATATAGATAGAACAATTTCCATCTTTAATACTTAAAACAAGATTAACCTGAATAAAAAAAAGAAAATGCAGATAGAACACTATAATTCTCAGGTGACGATAAGTTTAAGACACTCTGTAGAGTGGCAAAACCGTATATTGTTCTAAATTAAGTTTTATTTATCAAGTCACATCTATTCTTAACAGTTTTGTTTTTGGTTCACCTCGATATATTTATTTTTGTGGAAAATATGGATTTTTTTAAAAAACATTGCAATTTCCAATATTTTTCCTGTATGAAGAACTAAGGTTGCTATGGTCCATCCATAGCCTATGGAGAATGATAGTGACAGTTTTGTTGAATCATCCCATACTTGGACATAGCTTTCAAAAGCTATCAAATTGTTTTTTTTAAATTAATGTGTTAATTTTGAGGTGTCTTCTTACTTTTAAAAATGTCTCCGACAGATGTTGCCCTTTGTACTTTACTTCTTATGACGTTTAAAACACTTGCCACGTAATACTGTGACCGTCCATCTTGGATTAAATTAATAGCTCTGGCAACATCAGTCGGAGACATATCCATTTTATAAAGTAAGAAGACACCTCAAAATTTAAACATTAATATGCAAAAAACAATTTGATAGCTTTTGAAAGCCGTGTATGATGTCCAAGTATGGGATGATTCAACAAAACTGTCACTATCATTCTCCATAGCCTATGGATGGACCATAGCAACCTTAGTTCTTCGTACAGAAAAATATTGGAAATTGCAATGTTTTTTTAAAAAATCCATATTTTTCACAAAAATATAAATATATCGAGGTGAACCAAAAACAAAACTGTTAATAGATGTGACTTGATAAATAAAACTTAATTTAGAACAATATACAGTTTTGCCACTCTACAGAGTGTCTTAAACATCTTTTTGTTTAAACCTGTATATTATAAACGTATACGTCTATTTTTTAGTATTTTTTTAAAATGTGAGAGATTGCCCATTAATTTATCTACAATATTCTTTAATATTCGTTTAAATCCGACATCAAATAAAAAAGTTATTTGCGATTGAAATTCATCGAAAATTTGTGTGGATCGATTATTTTGCACGTGAGTGTATTTTGGATAACGTAGCACAGTTATAGAAAATTATGCTCCAATGACACAACTTTTTGCAATGTTTTTCAAACGGATTTTTCTCTGTGTGTATGAATTAAATTTGTTTTAGATTTTTGATGGAATCAAAAGAATCTCTTCTGAGTGCTTGAGCAAAATAATAGTTGTTCATGGTGACATGTCTTTGATAGACCTTGGTTTGGAGGAAAAGATACTGAAAAATATTGTCAAAGAAGTGAACTGCGTGTTTCATACAGCAGTTGCTGCGAAAGTGAACCAAACCATTGTCGATGCTTCTTTAACTAACATTAGAGGCACAGGGGAACTGCTGAATATTGCTAGATCCATGAAAAAATTAAAGGTATACAGGTATTTTTAGAGATGGGAAAATTCCCATTTGACGAAAATTCCCGGAAACTTTCCATCGAAAATTCCCGAAGTTTAAAAAAAAAATTTATTATTGCGAAAATATTTTTTTTATGCCAGGGATTTGCAAAAATATATAACACATTAACTTTTTGTCAAATTTTATTAAGAAAAAAAAATAAAAAAATGTTTATAAGAATGTAACTGTAATACTATTTTTAGTATCTTTTACTTTGGAATATTCCTATTGTATACTGAAACCTACAAAATAAAAATAAAATGTTTACTATTAGAAATTCACTGCTAGTAAATCCTAGATATTACGTAAAAAAAATTAAAAGGGACAAAGTAACTAATATATAGGAATATTAAAAAGTAAAAATTGAAGTAAAAAATAATTCCAAACACTAGATTTTTTTCTTGGCATTGTGCTATGCCTATAAATAAACAACAAAAATGCAAGAATGATTTTTAACTTTGTTTATTGTTTTTATTTTGTTTACCTTTTTTTTAAAAAGTTTTTTGTGATGATGCTGAATAATCCGGCTTCATTGAGGTTATGTAACATAACTTACATTATTTATACTTCTTCTTCTGCTTTAAATTAACACACATTAAATTCTTATTCAAAGTTTCTTGGCCTTGTATCATGGCCTTAACGAAAATCAGCGGTTAAACAATTGACATTTAAATGAAAAAAACAAGGAAAGTTTCCAAGGAATGTTTCCGGTAGCTTAAAAGAAACTTTCAAAATGAAAATAAATTCCCAATTGGAAACTTTCCAAAACGGAAAGTTTCCTTAAAATGGAAACTTTCCGATTCCCATCTCTAGGTATTTTTAATAGTAATTTTACAAGGTGACAAACTTAAATGTTTTTTTAGTCATTTGTATTGGTGTCCACTGCATATTCAAATTGCGTCAAGGAAGAAATCGATGAAAAAATCTACGATTTGGATGTAGATGTAGAGGAATTTATAACATCTATAGAATCAGACGGTGTTAAGGGTTTGGAGAAATATAAAAGGTAACTAATTTAAGTAACAAAAAACTTTTTAAAATTCTTCTTTCGTAGCCTTACAGAAAAATGGCCGAGCAGTTTTACTTTCACAATGGCTTTAGCAGAAAATTTAATCAAAAATGAATCTGGAAAATTACCAGTTGCTATAGTAAGATGTTCATCTAGTAAGTATTTTTTAGATTAAATCAACATAACAAGAGATTCATCTTGCTTAAGTTGACATTTTATAGTTATACAGGTTGTTGCTGAATTTCATATACCCCAAAGAATAAAATCACTAGGAGACAGATCCGGTGATTTTGCTGGCCAGCGAATTGTACCTCCATTCGATATTATTTTTGGGGGAAATATTGTCTCCAAATAACTAGTGACAACCCTGAGATTTTGATCAAGGTACTTGCCTTGTTGAAACCAACTGTTATCATCAAGATTTCAGTTTAGGTTTAGATCTAAATATTTATGTACAGGGTGATCCCCTATAATGTCGCCCCCCTTTAACTTTTTTATTTTAAGTGTCCGAAAAAATTAAAATTTTTTTTTTAAAAGTGTGGTTATGTAGGTACTAAAAAATACTTTTTTTATACGTATAAAGAAAATTGGAAAATTGATCAGTATACAGGGAAAAACAAAAAGTTTATTTTTTTTCAATGGATCACCCTATATATGTATTTATTTTTCGATTCGTTGTAAAATTCTAAGCATATTTCATATAAAATACCATATCCCTAAATTCAACCGTTACTGAAATATTTAAATTATTTTTAAGATAAAAAGTTGAAATAGTTTGTCTTTCTCTGTCTGAGTAGGCCATTTTTACTTATTTATCAAGACATATTGACATAATGTCACTATAATAATTTATTTTCAATAAAAATTTTGGTATACTGAGGCTTCTTGATTTCTAACAGTTTAAAAAAACATTTAATGATAACATTTCGAATGCGAATATTTCAGAAACAGTTGAATTTAGGATATGGTTTGTTTTATGAATTATGCTCAGAAATTTACAAGGAATCGAAAAATAAATTCATATATAGGGTGATCCATTAAAAAAAATAAACTTTTTGTTTTTCCCTGTATATTGATCAATTTTTCATTTTTTTTAATACGTAGAAAAAAGTATTTTTAGTACCTACATAACCAAACTTTTAAATTTTTTGGGACACTTAAAATAAAAAAATTAAAGGGGGGCGACATTATAGGGGATCACCCTGTACAGTTAAATGTTAAATTTTCAAAAACCATAAAAAATGTTGTGGTCCATGGTTATTTTATAGTTTTTCTGGTACCGAACATCGAAAACAAAACCGGGCCAAAAAAACGTTTTTTTTTTAAATTTAACTTCTTTTTGATTGGGTGAACAAATTCTGAAAAGCATTTTTTTTTTAAACGCAAGATTTAAAACGCAATATTCAAAACGCTTCGATGACCTTGAAGAGTGGAGTCACGATGTTATAACAGACTTGTCAAGACTTACGAATGAAATATAAATGCAAAAAATGTAAAATTTTATAGACGGCGTTTATCAAACTTGATACATAATATACTATTTGTACCAAAATATATTTTGACTAAATAGTCATTAATTACGTACTCCTAAAACAAAATTCCTTATACTTTTTGAACATATCACAGAAGAAATATTTGTTTTTAAGTTATAATTTTTTTTTAGTTATTGCAACAAATCTGGGTCCAATTAGGGGTTACATTGACAGCTGCCATGGGCCTACAGGGGTGGTTATAGGAGTCGGTTTGGGAATTCTTAGAGTTTTTTACGGAGACGATGATAAAGTAGGCGACATTGTCACAGCTGACTACGTCATCAATAATGCTATAGCAGCTGGATGGGCTGTTAACGAATATAAGTAAGATATTTATATATACAGGGTGTTATGTAATTAACGTTATATATTAAAATACTGAATACCTTTTGACACAAGGAGTAAAGGAAAAATATTTAAAAAATATTTTTCCAAAGATAAAGAAAAAATATGCATTAGAAGTTTTTTTATATTTTTTGTGATACGCCACTGGTTACACACTTGGTTTATCTCTGCACACTTGTGTTCTGTGAGTACATAGATACCAACCAACAAAGTAGCTGCGCATTGCCAGATGTAAAAAATTGTTACTAAAAAATGTTCTTGCAAAAAATAAATAAAAACTCGATAAATGCAAAAGTTTTATGCTCTTAAAGCTCTAATACCCTTCTGTATTTATTTACTTATCCAGCTTTTAGCTTAAGCAATGATTTGAAAATTTAGTACATGGGTATTTTAAAAAATCCATCACCACAACATTAATTTTTTCCACGGTTTTTTTCTTTCTGTTTACTCAGATGAAATTGGGACCAGTTCACAGGTTAAACTTTAAACATTTAATTTGTGTAAATAAATACAAAAGCACTTTCCTTAGTTAAGATATTTACAATTTGAGCACATAACCTAAAATTTGAAAGAAATGCACTAGATTCTGTAATAAAAGTTGCCAGATTTTGTTTGAATTTACCTTCAGTACAAAAATTACATAACCAACAATTAATAAAAACGACAAATTGACAATTTGCATTGTTAATTTTGTCATTTTTGTAATTAAGCTAAATTTAAACAATGCTTTGCAACAGAATTTGAAAACGCTGTTGTCACCAACCATAACATAATAAATTAAATTAGGCATTAGTCGATCAGTGGCGTACTTTTTGGTAGGATAAAGGTTATTATAAATTATTTTTAGTCTTTGGAATTTAGAAAAAAAAGTTTCAGGTGCTTCTTTATGGACCCTAAGGAACAACCCATTTTAATATATAACATTAATTACATAATACCCTGTATAGAATGATTTTTGATTAATTATAATAAGACCTTTATCATTTCTATTCTTGGAGCCAGTTCTAGGGTTTTAAAATTTCCGTTTTTTTTTTCGAATAAATTGTGAAATTTTCAGAAAAATTGATTTTTCATTTTATTCAAAGGGTAATGCGAAAAAATGCAAGTCAATTTTTCTGAAAAATCACAAAATACACTGATGTCGAGAAAAAAATATATTTTCGAGTCTGATTATAATCATAATATTATATTATGATTATAATAATTATTCCTACTATTTTAATTCGTTAAGAATATTCAACCAGGCCGCAAAAAACATAGTTTGTGATGTATTAACATAATTATAATTATAACAATATATTGTTTTATTTGACACATAGTTTTATTAAATTAAAATTTTGAAATTTAACTTTATAAATCATTAATTATTTTGTTAATGGATATTTTTAATGGACTCCCTTTTTCAAAAAGGTGCCAACCGACAGTAGTTTTACGTTTATTTTCTTGAATCAATTAAATTCAATTCATTGTTTAGCTTAATTTGTTTTTTTCTGTATTAAAGTATTTTTTTAAATTTAAATAATGTTTTCCAAAAAAATCAAATTTTCCAAAAAAAGACAATTTTTTCAAGGCCTGGGAAAAAACGGAAAAAGCAGGTTTTTCCCCCAATTTTTAAACACTAGCGAGTTCATATTGAAACTTAATTATTGGAAAAATAAAGGTTTTTCTGATTTTTTTGGAAATGGATTTAGACCTGCTTCATAATGTTTTGTTTTTTTTCAGAGATTACGATAAATTCGAAAAACTCTACCTGAAAGACAAGGTCCCAGTTTTTAATTGCGTTTCGTCACCAAATAATCCCATAACATGGAGTAAGTAGTATATAATTTTAAGGGATTGGGCTTTCAAAAAATATATCATGTTACCTATATTGTTAATGCTAATTGGTTGCATAATGCAGACAATAAAAAACAAGTGGAATAAATTTCTCTTTTACACGTATAAAGTATTTACAAAGTAATATGAAATTACCTTTTATCTACTCTACATCAAGTAAGTGAGTAGACATGTAATTGGCCAACTTTTAATTTAAGAACTCTTAACGCAGAAAAAACAATTGAAACGTATGAAGTGGGTTGCACACATAACCACATATACCTGTTATGTTTGCTTGTTTGCACTGGCCAATGTCAACAAATAAAATAACAAAAATGAAAATAAAGACTTTAACAGCGGTTTGGTATAAAATAAAAAAAATATTTTAAATAAAACAAAACACGAAGTTATTTAAAAATTTTAACAAGTTGTCAAGTGTAAATGCTGGCATATTAATCAAATCAGATACAGGGTCAGTGAAAAATTGCACTCCGGTTTTCTCAGGTGTAAAAAAACAAAAAACGCTCGCACACATTGATTAGTAGATACCTTTATAGATTTTTACATGACAAAGGCTATTTTATTCTTTTTCTTTTCACTTATGCAGTGCGAACGTAAAAACACGCCCCCGTTTATTTTTTTTAGAACTGGTAGGTTAGGAATAGGACATTTTAGGATGTTAAACATTTTTAAAATGGCTCCTTACTGTCAAAAGGTCTTTTGAAACTATACTTAACCAACTTATTTTTGAGATTTCATACAGTGTTTATAGCAACATAAGATTTACATTTAAAACGTCTTTTTTTGTAAGACTACCTTAAGGCGAAAAAAAATGATAAATTTGGTAAAAGTGTTTTTTTTATTCCATCATGTACGATACGTCAATACGATACGGTCAATAAAAAGCTGAGAAAATTCATTTTGAAAATTTACTGAAATACCCAAGAGGTTACTGTACAGGGTGATCCCCTATAATGTCGCCCCCCTTTAACTTTTTTATTTTAAGTGTCCTAAAAAATTTAAAAGTGTGGTTATGTAGGTACTAAAAATACTTTTTTTCTATGTATAAAAAAATGGAAAATTGATCAATATACAGGAAAAAACAAAAAGTTTATTTTTTTTCAATGGATCACCCTATATATGAATTTATTTTTCGATTCCTTGTAAAATTCTGAGCATAATTTATTTAAACAAACCGTTTCTGAAATATTATGTTATATGTGTTATCATTAAATGTTTTTTTAAACTGTTAAAAATTAAGAAGCCTCAATATACCAAAATTTGTATTGAAAATTAATTAGTGACATTATGTCTATATGCCTTTTTAAATAAGTAAAAATGGCGTACTCAGACAGAGAAAGACTTATTATCTTAAAAATAATTTAAATATTTCAGAAACGGTTGAATTTAGGTATATGGGTAATTCTTTTACAAACCGAACACTTTTTGACCGACACATCTCAGATTTGGCTGAAACTTTTTTTACGGATTCTATGTCGAAAAATAAGAGATACGTGTCCGAGGATTTTTTTTTCTCTCGCATATTTTCGATAATACAAGCTATCGAAAATTTGAGAATAACGAGTTTTTTGGCTTGGAGACTCATTTTCAAAAATTTATAACTCTGGTTATATTTGAGCTACAAACTTCTTTTTTTTTCATTTTAAAGCTAAAGAACTGAATTTTGATAAAAAAATATTTTTAATAAATATTATTAACAAATTCATATTGTTATTAACAATTTCATTGTTTAAATCAATTTTTAACAATGGCCCCCACCTCGTATTAAGTTTTTAGTATTTTTATCGTATTCTCCGTCAAATTTTACATAAAAAACATGTTTTCAAAATATGGTACCTTTATTATTACTATTGTTAAAACATTAATTTGTATTGCGCGACACATAAAAAAACGGTTTTTTGTTAATAAAAAGAAAACTATAGCTCGGATCAAAAAAAGTCTAATATATAAGTTGTAGATAATAAAAATATCTACAATTTTTATTTTATTTATTTTTTGACATAACCTTACTTTTCAAATAAATTGAAATTTTTCAATTTATTTGAAAAGTGAGGTTATGTCAAAAAATAGTTAAAATAAAAATTGTATATCTTTTTATTATCTACAACTTTTATATATGACTTTTTTTCTTCCGAGCTATAGTTTTCTTTTTATTAACAAAAAACCGTTTTTTTATGTGTCGCGCAATACAAATTAATGTTTTAACAATAGTAATAATAAAGGTACCATATTTTGAAAACATGTTTTTTATGTAAAATTTGATGGAGAATACGATAAAAATACTAAAAACTTAATACGAGGTGGGGGCCATTGTTAAAAATTGATTTAAACAATGAAATTGTTAATAACAATATAAATTTGTTAATAATATTTATTAAAAATATTTTTTTATAAAAATTCAGTCCTTTAGCTTTAAAATGAAAAAAAAAAGAAGTTTGTAGCTCAAATAGAACCAGAGTTATAAATTTTTGAAAATGAGTCTCCAAGCCAAAAAACTCGTTATTCTCAAATTTTCGATAGCTTGTATTATCGAAAATATGCGAGAGAAAAAAAATTCCTCGGACACGTATCTCTTATTTTTCGACATAGAATCCGTAAAAAAAGTTTCAGCCAAATCTGAGATGTGTCGGTCAAAAGGTGTTCGGTTTATAAAAGAATTACTCATATGGTATGTTATATGAAATATGCTTAGAATTTTACAGGGAATCGAAAAATAAATACAAATATAGGGTGATCCATCAAAAAAATAAACTTTTTGTTTTTCCCTGTATACTGATCAATATTCCAATTTTCTTTATACGTAGAAAAAAAGGATTTTTTAGTACCTACATAATCACACTTTTAAATTTTTTGGGACACTTAAAATAAAAAAGTTAAAGTGGGGCGACACCCTGTAGGTACATAATATATTACAACAAACTTTTAAATAATATGTCACAAAACAAACCACCATTGTATTTTATAATAAAACTGGTGACTTATCTTAAATTAGCCAAACTTAAACTATTTATTACTTATAAGTAGTAAAAAATAATTATTTTTATTAGTAAACAATGCTGGTACTAATTCATATGGTGTAATTTGATTATTTTATTTTAAGAGAGTGGTCTCTTTCAAATTCTAAAGGTAAAAAAGGGGGGTCACTATTAAAACAAAAAGTGTAGCTGCATTTTTGCCCAAGTTGGCAATTTCACCATAAAATTTAAAATAAATCACAAAATAACTTTTATTAAAAATATTTTTAAACTCTAAAAATAAATTAGTCAAACATGACTAATTTAATAGTTATTTGTGGCTGCTTTTTCACTTGTACCATGGTTAACCATGGAATACCATGGTATCCCAATTCTTATGTAAAATTGTCCCCTGAATCCGAAAATGTCGTCAAACGTTAAAAAAGTAGAACAGTTTTTGAGATATAGTCAATTTTCCATTTAATATGGAATTGACTATATATCAAAAACTGCTCCATTTTTGACGGTATCTTCGGATTCAGGGGACAATTCTACATAAGAATTGGTTGTTAAATTTTGGGATGGCTTAATTTTGTTTTATTTCTCTTTTAGAAACATTCGGCGAAATTATGGATAAATATGGTAAAGAATCTCCCTCTAGTAAATTGATGTGGTACCCATACAAAATAGTGACGAGCTGTCTTTACAATTATTTATTGTTAAAATTTTTACTGCATACAATTCCGGCCTTTATATTGGATATAGTGCTGCTATGTGTGGGAAAACGCGGAAGGTAATTAAGAAATTTTCAAGAATATTGTCATTTTCATTTATTTTTGCAAAAATGGCGAATTCGCCGGGATTAAACCTTGCGATGCCGAAAGACAGATACACTGTTTAAAATATCTGTGGTGTGAAGAGTAATCTTAAAATTGTGTCAAAATTCAACATCAAGTGGTGTTAATATAACACCATGAATTATGGTTGAAAATGTTTTATACAGCAAACACCAAAACGGTGTTTATCTAAAAATATTTGAGAAGTGCACCCACACAGAAAAAAAGGAATAGTTCATTTAACTGTATTAATTTAGTTGACCCATAAGTATTTATTTAAATCAACTGTGGGAAGGTTAATATAAACAAAGATTAGTTTGACGGTACTAAAGCAGATAGTTATTTTATTTTTTTAAAATTGGTTAAATTAACCCAGACAACTTTAGTGAAACCAACCCGCTGTATGGTTCAGTTTACTAAATATGTTGTTTGTAAAATAAAAGTTACTTCAACCTAAAGCTCTCTGTTAAAACGATTAAAACAATTTGCCGTGCATTCCTTGTTGCATAGTGTGTACCGATCGCGGCAAAGGCGGTGTGGATCACGTGATGTTCTTAAATCTCGCCTCTGTTGACTTACATGAAAAGTATATAAGCTCAGGTAGTCCTTTGCTTTGGTGTGACACTACAGGTTGTTCGATACTAAAAAGACCTTAAATAGGTGGAAACAGCTGTCAATATTTGAAGTATTTTAAGTTAGTGGAAAGCAAATGTTTTTCTCTCTAGCGAGTTGAAGGTTCAATTTTCTGGAATAATACCACTGGTAATATACTTGTAATGCGTCAAGGAACTTCCTGTTTTTTTTTTCTGTGTAGTATGATTTAATTTGACCAAAAACACATTATATTTAACACTGAAAAGGAGTTCAATTTACACCAGATAAAATTTATTTTAATACTGTCTGAAAGTTAAATTTACACCATTTTAGTATTTGAATTTACACTGGACCCAGTGTTGCCAGATTCTTTATACCAATTTTCTTCAATTTAACCTTAAAAATTCTTCATATTTCTGCAGAGATGTAAAACGTCATTAGATAAAAAACCTTCTGACTGGATTAGATACTTAATAATAATAAAAAAAATATTTTTAAAAGTCAAATATCTTTTATGGTAAACAGGAGATAAAGTATTACAAATTAAAGAAAATGAATTAATTAATTTTATAGGCAGAACAAAAACTATACACCATGATATAGGAATTAAATAAATTATTTAATTTCATTAAATCTAAATGTTTTTTGGTGACAGACATTTTTGCAGAATTTGTACCTGTATCTTTAAAATCGGTACGCAAAGGAAATTAATCTATGAATTCAATGCATTTTCTTGAATTCTGTTTCGTTTTTGTGTTTTCACATCATTCATTATTAAAAAAAACCCTTATAAAGTATTGCATTACACCATCGACATTCAAATTTTGTCTCTTCACTTGGCACTTCACAGAGCCACCCTGTTCGAGGATTTTGGAAAATCTTAAAATAAGATACAAAATACTTAATTATTATTTGCTGTGACAAAGGCACTCATTTAATTAATAATATTTACCCTTGAGAATCTTCTTCATTTGAGATCATTTTTAAATAAATCTCTAATACACAATGCACATGTGCATGCATGCAAATCCTTAAAATATAATATACCTACTAGGTATATTATAATTTTTAATATAGTAGGTATATTATATTTTATGGAGTTATGATTTATAAATTATAAATAAAATAAATATATATATATTAGGTATACCTATTTTATACCAATCATATCTATTAAAATTTAGGGCTTCCCCAGTGTAGCACCAGTGATGCAATTCGAGTCTTATACCATTTTACTGAGAGATGTCAGAATACATACGAAATGAATAAAATAATTACATTTAAAATTTAAATTTTAAATCATATTACAGTGTTAAAATCGAGTTAAAGAATTAAATAATCTAGAAAATTGAAAAAAAATTAAAAATGAAAAAAAAAAACATGTGAATTTCATATTTCTGCAGAGATGTAAAACGTCATTAGATAAAAAACCTTCTGACTGGATTAGATACTTAATAATAATAAAAAAAATATTTTTAAAAGTCAAATATCTTTTATGGTAAACAGGAGATAAAGTATTACAAATTAAAGAAAATGAATTAATTAATTTTATAGGCAGAACAAAAACTATACACCATGATATAGGAATTAAATAAATTATTTAATTTCATTAAATCTAAATGTTTTTTGGTGACAGACATTTTTGCAGAATTTGTACCTGTATCTTTAAAATCGGTACGCAAAGGAAATTAATCTATGAATTCAATGCATTTTCTTGAATTCTGTTTCGTTTTTGTGTTTTCACATCATTCATTATTAAAAAAAACCCTTATAAAGTATTGCATTACACCATCGACATTCAAATTTTGTCTCTTCACTTGGCACTTCACAGAGCCACCCTGTTCGAGGATTTTGGAAAATCTTAAAATAAGATACAAAATACTTAATTATTATTTGCTGTGACAAAGGCACTCATTTAATTAATAATATTTACCCTTGAGAATCTTCTTCATTTGAGATCATTTTTAAATAAATCTCTAATACACAATGCACATGTGCATGCATGCAAATCCTTAAAATATAATATACCTACTAGGTATATTATAATTTTTAATATAGTAGGTATATTATATTTTATGGAGTTATGATTTATAAATTATAAATAAAATAAATATATATATATTAGGTATACCTATTTTATACCAATCATATCTATTAAAATTTAGGGCTTCCCCAGTGTAGCACCAGTGATGCAATTCGAGTCTTATACCATTTTACTGAGAGATGTCAGAATACATACGAAATGAATAAAATAATTACATTTAAAATTTAAATTTTAAATCATATTACAGTGTTAAAATCGAGTTAAAGAATTAAATAATCTAGAAAATTGAAAAAAAATTAAAAATGAAAAAAAAAAACATGTGAATTTAAAAAATTCTTCATATTGTAGTGGTTTTTGTAAAATATTCTTCTTTTCTTCATTAGCTCTCGATGTAGGCTAAAATTCTGCATATTGAAGAAAATTCTGCATTTCTGGCAACACTGACTGGACCAACAAACCATATTTAACACCATTTTGGTTTGTATCGATATAGACCATGTATGGTGTTAATTTGGTGTTAAAATGGTCATGAAATTTTGAACAGTGTACGGAGCTCGGAGTTGCAGTAGTGCACAAAGCCCTCTTTTATAGAAATCAGCTAAAACCAGGAAATCTATTTTTCGGCCTTTAAGACAATTTCATTTTTCCACATCACATATGCCAGTTTAGTATTTTCAGAGAGGTATAATAGAATAACAAACGGGTAATGTGCATTAAGCGGCTTGTTATTATAAATAAATAACTAAAAATCAAGGTGGTCAGGTTACTGTACGCATCTAATATGTAGAATTCATTAAGCAGCGCTCACATATTATTTGTATCCGAGCAGAAATTGTACAGTACTCCAATAAGCATTATTAGTTAAAATTGCAACATGTTAGTAGTAGTAAAATAATGGTAATTAGTCCAGGAAACAAAGATTGTAGAAGGAAAACTCGATGGTAGTCGGGTTTTATTTTTTTTATGTAGAGTCAGGGGTGCTGATAATGAATCAAGAATATTCCCCAAAAATTTCTTTCCGCGACCCCTAATTTCATCCCCCGAAAGGAGAGTTTTTTTGCTTTATGGCTCATAACTCGCTAACCGTGCATTTTTTCAGAATTTGACCTCTAATACTTTTGATTATTTACTAAATAAGGCACACGTTAAACCCCATTGCGCAACTATATGATGTGCCCTTTTGCTATGCGCAGTGTGCAAAGTTGAGCGTTGCTTTCAAAATCACTTTTTTGTTTTTTTTATTATAGCCCAATTTTAAAAGTAATCGATCCCAAACCTACGGTAATCAAACATAACCGAATGGACCATTTTTTGAGGTATTGGACTTTTTTCAAAAATTACTGCTTTTCAATGTACAGGGGGTTCTTTTTTTTAAACTTTAATTTTTGTGGGGCACTTGCAATGAAAATAATTAAAAAAAAAACCTATGGATTCGTTACCAGGATAAGTGTACCTAAAAATCTATGGTAGAACCAACTGGCTCATTAAAGCCGTTTGGGAAATGGATTTTTTGAAAAAAGAATCCCCAGTACATTGAAAAGCAGTAACTTTTGAAAAAGTCTAGTACCTCAAAAAATCGTCCATTCGGTTATGTTTGATTATCGTAAGGTTTGGGATCGATTACTTTTAAAATTGGGCTATAATAAAAAATAAATAAAAAAAAAACAAAAAAGTGATTTTGAAAGCAACGCTCAACTTTGCTCAGTTCTCATAGCAAAAGGGCACATCATATAGGTGCGCAATGGGGTTTAACGTGTGCCTTATTTAGTAAATAATCAAAAGTATTGGAGGTCAAATTCTGAAAAAATGCACGGTTAGCGAGTTATGAGCCAAAAAGCAAAAAAACTCCCCTTTCGGGGGATGAAATTAAGGGACGCGGAAGTAAATTTTTGGGGAATATTCTTGATTCATTATCAGCACCCCTGACTCTACATAAAAAAAAATAAAACCCGACTACCATCAAGTTTTCCTTCTACAATCTTTGTTTCCTGGACTAACTTGTAATGGTTATTTTTACTACATAATAACTATTCTATACTACATAATAACTATTCAGACGACCAAAAGAATAAAGTAAGAAAAACAAATCAATTATCTCATATTATCGTAAAAATAAAGTTAAAATTACTGCTGTCTTTAACATTTATATTTTCTTTGTCTTCTTAATATTTATTTCAAAATGGTACATATACCTAAATTAGTTAATAAATATAACAAAACGAATTATACAGGGTGTCCCAGAACTCGCGCCACAGAGAAAGTTAGGGGACATCCATTAATTACGTGAGGCATTTATCTGATAACTATCCTGCGATCCTTTACTAAATTTTATTGAAAAATTTTAAGTAGAAAAAAGCACAATAATAACCACAAAAAATTATTTTGTCAAGTTATTCATGAAAAAACATTGAAACAAAATTAAAATTATAGTGGATAAAAATAAAGTTTGGGGGTGGTGAGTCCAATGCCGTGCTTAGATTTTGTTTAAAAAAATCACTAATATATTATATATGAATTCTTAAAAAATTACTCTTAAAAAGTGACATAGTAGGCCTTGTATTTTATACAAATATGGCGTTTTTTGCTCCAAAAATACAATTTCTCAAGATCTACACTTTAAAAACAAATACGGTTAAAATCGCACAATAAATAAAGATTTTACAGGGGTGAGTCGCGAACAAATTGATCACACTGTCTACAGGGTGTCCCATAATTAGCGTGCAATACTTTAACAGCAGATTCTACGTACAAAAATAAGAAAAAAAGTTCCTATAAACATAAGCCTAGAAATGCTTTCTAAAGGAACTACAGCCCCTAAATGAGGAGCCCCTAAAGATGGTTTTTATTTAATATATTCAAGGTAGAATGGCCAATAAGATGTAATAATAACAATTTAAAATTTCCATGAGGGTTGGGTCAGATAGATATAGAGAATAGGGGTTAAAACCACCCCAACTTTTTGTACGTGTCTCGTGCTAGGATTTGATGTCAGATTATGAAATTTCGGAATTTTACACACAAAAAAGGTCCTCTTGTTAAACTTTGATATTGTCCACTGTTTTCGCTTAAAAACCATTTAAAAATTACCTTACATAGCATAAAAGATAAGAGAATTCACAAGAGAGAAAAAATCAGAGTAGGCCATGGAACACAGCTGCCATCTTTAGGAAAAATTATTTAAGACAGGTGATTGTTTCATGTAATATGTGACAGGGTGTTTAAAAATTGTCCATGGCCTCAGCTGAATCTTTTTTATGCTATGTAAGGTAATTTTTAAATCGATTTTAAGCGAAAACGGTGCATGCTATCGAAGTTCATCAAGAGGACCTTTTTTGTGTGTAAAACTCTGAAATTTTATGATCTGACATCAAATCATAGCACAAGATACGTACAAAAAAGTTAGGGTAGTTTTACCCCCAATCCCTTTCTATCTGACCCACCCCTTATGAAAATTTTGAATTTGTTTTTATTCCAACTTATTGGCTATAAAAAGTTTGATTATATCCCAAAATTTCACTTTTCTATCTTAAACAGTTTTAGAGATATTAAATAAAAACCATCTTCAGGGGCTCCTCTTTCGGGGGCTGTAGCTCCCTTGGAAAGCATTTCTCAACCTATTTTTATAGAAATTTTTTTTCTTATTTTTGTACGTAGAATCTGCTGTTAAAGTATTGCACGCTAATTATGGGACACCCTGTATAGTAAAAATATGAGCAAAATTTAGATTAGATAAAAATATTTATTTAAATTATAATGTTTAAGAAAAGTCATATTGTAATGTTATTATTTTTTGTAGGATATCAGGATTTTACGACCAAATGGAAGGATACACAGGAAACATTCAATACTTCATGAACAATTCCTGGGTCTTTAACGATTCAAACAATAAAGAACTGATAAAAGGCATGACGAGAAAGGATAGAGAATTATTTAATTTCGACCATTCGGATATAGATTGGGAAAGTTACTTGGAATATTACATGAAAGGAATAAGAGTGTACATTTTAAAGGACGAAATGAACACTGTGAAGCAAGGCCAAAAGAAACTTCAAACATTTAAATACCTACACTACTCTTTAATTACTTTAGGATGTGTTATTTTATATTTATTCGCGAGGTTTTTCCTTAAAATGTTTTTAGGCATATTTTTTAATGTTTAAGTTAATATATGGTTGAATGAATAATATTTATAAATATAAGCAAACCAAAATTGTATTTTTATTTAGATGGGCAGTAATTTAAATTTAAGAATATTTTGTAGCAATGTTATACAGCTTAAACAGTGTAATTAAAAACGAGCCTTAGCCCTAGCTAGAGATGTACGAGGTGTGTTCAGAATAATAATAATAATAATAATCTTTATTTTCCCAAATTGACAAACAGTATTTGTATAGAAATGGTCGGTAAATAGCACAATAAAACACTTAAAACTAACTTAAAAAAAATAACGGGAATTGTTAAATTTCGCGGCTTCGGAGGGTCCGGTTGTCATAAAATTTTATTTATTATGTTGGTATACATGCCCCCGAAGTATGATAAAAACTTTCTGTTTTCATTGTTTACTTTGTCTGTGGCAGCCGCTAAGGTTAGACGTGTTTTATGAGCTCGGCGATTTTTCGTTCGTTAAAAGAAATGGATCAAAGAATTTGTATCCAATTTTGCTTAAAAAATGAAAAAAATTCTGTGAAATGTTAACAAAGGCCTATAGTGAGTCTGTAAAACAAGAGTGGTATAAGAGTATCCAAGATGGCCGTGAAGACGTTGAAGATGACGAACGCCCCGAACGCACAAGCACATTAACAACCGATAAAAACACGGAAAAAGTGGAAGAAATGGTTATAAACCATCAGAGAAGTCGCTGATGATGTTGGTATATCGATTGGCTCATCCCATGACATTTTTTCGAATGTTTTGGGTATGAAACGCGTGGCAGCAAAATTTGTTCTAAAATTTTTAAATTTTGAACAACATTTTTGGCCAAAAACAATACTGTAATGATGCCCCAACCTCCATATTCGCCAGACATGCCTCTGTCTGACTTTTTCCTATTCCCAAAAATAAAGAGAACCTTAAAGGGCCGTCGTTTTGCAAGCATAGATGACATTAAAAGCGCATCGCTGAAAGAACTAAAGGCTATCTCGAAGATCGAGTTTTAGAAGTGTTTCGAGTATTGGAAGAAGAGCTGGCACATGTGCATAATATCCAATGGGGACTATTTTGAAGGCGACAACATTAATGTAGACGAATAAATAAATATTTGTTTCAAAAAACGAAAATTCCCGATATTTACATCCTGTAACGTGAAAAAACACCCTTTTATTGTTTTGGTTTCCAGGTTTTTTTTCAGCGTATTTTTTAACATTTTATGTTTTTTTTTTCAAAATTTCTTTTATTAATCCAATCAAGCATAGTTTTGACCTTTTTTCCTCTTTTTCGCAAAACAAATTTAATTTAGCGGTAAAATATAATTTTAAATTTTAGCAAAAAAAATTACAATTAAGCTTTTAATGTATACCCCTATTTTTTAACGACCTTAAGGTCACTTTTTGTGAGTCCAAAGTTTGAATGCCGACGCGTAGCGAAGGCCTACAATTGAGCGAACCACTTGTTAAAAATTTATAAAATTTGCGTTAAAAATAATGCGTGCTAAATAAAAAATGTAAAAATTTACATAAACTTCCTAGTGTTTATTACATAAATAATATATGTTACTTGATACAAAAATTATAATAATTAAAATCATAAAATTTCAAAAGATTTAAAATATTCAATATTTGAAATTTAAATTTTTGTTTTACATTGTAGTATAATAATGTAGTAAATGTCACGAGAAAATTATGTTAATTTCAATTTAATACATTAGTTTAAATACCTCCCAAACAAGTCTTAATCTAACTTAAAAATATATTTGTTAAATATTTAAGTACAGAACATTTTTAATCAAATTAAAACAATTGAGTATTTTTTTTATTCAATTTAACTTGAATATAAATGTTATTCTTCTAATTTGCTAATTTTCGCCTTCTTTCGATTTAAATCGGTACCCTTCAAGGCCCTTTGTCTTCTAACCGCGTTTAGTCGGTTGATGATAGTTAATTCGATTAGAGGTTCCTAGTTGTAAGGTTAAGTGTGCATTTATAAAGCGTGTGTTTAACAAAATTTAAAGGTAAGTTTGCTATGACAATGTTTTTTTTACTTACATAACGTTTGTATCCCCAGAAATGCTTGAAGACCGTTTACCCTATGGTATGGATTTGTATTTTATTTTGGAATACAAAAAAAGGACTGCACTGTGAAATTTTAGTTTATTCCAATGCTTCATTGCTGGCCTTTTTTTTTAAATTATGTTGTAGAATAATAAATCATTATTATTACATACTTTTATTTTTTGCCCAAAAACCAATATTCTTAAATTAATTTAAATATTTTATTAAAATAAATAAAAATAAACAATTAATAATGTAAAAATTAATTAAAAAATATTGTTAAAATAACAAATTAAAATAATTAAATGAAGACATACTATTTCTGTAAAATCAACACTTTTTTGTGTAAAATAAATAAAATAATCATTTAAAAAAATAAAATTAATTTTCTTTTACACATTCTGTTGTGTTAAAAATTAACATAAGTAATAAAAATCAAAAAAACTAAAAAATTTGAGTGGACTTTCTGGGACACAACAAATATGTGAAATATACATATACATTTTTTACTGTGCAAAAGGGCACATCTTCAAGGCACAATTTTATTTTTTAAACAATGTGCATACAGGGTGTTTCAAATACATGCGCCAGAGATTCGTCTTCTAAATAGGCAAAAAAGTTAATATAAACTTGGGTTAAATGTTAAACATAAAAAAACGGATTTTTTAAAATACCTATCTTAAATATCGTTTACCCGATTTCGTTAAATTTGGCAACGTTTAACCAGATTAAAATTGACCAGTGGCGCCTTAACGAATATTAATGAGAAAAAATGTACGCCACTGCAATTTTTATATATTTTTTATGATTAAGCTACTAAAAACACAATTTTTTAGTCACTTAGTTGTTTTTGTATCTTACCTCATTTTCGACAGAATCAGTTAAACAAAAACTATACAGGGTGTCCGGAAATTAATGCAACACAATTTGGTCACAGATTCTTGAGATAAATTTAGGGGACACGTATTTTTTAGTTTTGCCAATGGGCCCCCTTTTTCGGAGATACAGCCCCACAAAAGTAGCCCATGAGAATAGTCTTTTTCTTATATCTCAGAACCCTGTTGTACGAGAATCACTAAATTTGGTATACAGGGGTTTTGCTAACAGTCTCTTACTACCAAAACACATATTCACACATAATTACAATTGTTCGAGTGAACACAGTGTCGTAGAAACAGGGGTTGCTTAAGCTTATTGTCCCATACAAACTTTGAGGATAGGTTTTTATACCATTTGATGCAATTTTTTAATTAATCAGTTCGGCTACTATTAAAAAGGTGTACTCGTACCTCTCAAACTTCGATAAAATAAAAAAAACACTTCGATATTTTATCGAAAATTTTAATTGAAAAAACAACAATTTTTTTTAATGTGAAGGTCAGTGCAAAAAGTCCCAAGGCTCATGGAATGCCCTTTTTAGTTTTTTCAATTAAAAAATAAAATTTGTTATCATATACCTTTTAATGCTTTTAAATAATGCGATATAACAATTATTGTAATCTCGAATATCTCGGAAACGGTTTATTTTATCGGAAGTTTGAGAGGTACACCTTTTTAATGGTAGCCGAACTGTGTAATCGAAAAATTGCATCAAAGCAACCCCCGTTTCTACGACACTGTGTTCACTCAAACAATTGTAATTATGTGTGAATATGTGTTTTGGTAGTAAGTGACTGTTCGCAAGATATCACCCTTCCAAGACTATCATAGTAGAAGTTATATTAAAAAAACTGATATGATAAGTAACACTTTATCATCTTGTATCTTGGAAGAATAAGTAATTAGAAAAAATATTTATTTAGGTTTTCGTCTTATTTTGACTTGCTCAATCTTTTCCTAAATTTATGCCAATAAGTTTAGGGACACCTTGTATAATAATATTAAAAAATAAATAAATTGCTTCTTTTAGTATTCTATAATATTCAGTCTATTTGCCTTGCTACTAAGTGCTCTAAAAGAAACTAAACATGCAAGGATAACTTTTTAGGATACGTAAGAGCTGAATATAATTACAGGAAGCTCTAATTTTAAGTGAAACATCACTGCAATATCTTAAATAGACCAAGCTCATAGATAAAGCTAAATATTTTATAAGAAGTATACATACAGTGTGAACCATTTGTTTGCAAATCACCCCTGTAAAATCTTTATTTATTGTGCGATTTTATATAATTTTTTAATGTCAAGTTTTTGTGATATGAAACAAACTGTACCTTATAAATTCTTGCAACTGCTTAAAGTGATCTTGCATTGCCAAGGTTTATTGTAGTTTGAGACCTTCAAAAAGGACATTGCATGCAATGGGTATAATAATAATAACACATACATTTTGTAAAATCCTCAGTAGGAAAGTTAAGTTATTATATCTTTTGACATTTGATTCTATGTGAATTAATTAAAACTATTTAGAATAATTTTGAAGAACAATGACCTAAAATTATGCCCAAAATATAATTAACACGTCAGTATTAAACAAAAAAATCAGCAATAATATTTGTTTCAAATTAAAATATTTAAATCAAATAAATTTTGCTGATTAATATCCATGAGTTTCTAAAAATTATTGAAAAATTCTTTTCAATGAAAAAGCCATTTTGACACTAATTAAAATCCATAATTTTTATTATTTCTGATCAAAATATATAAATTTTGTAGAAATCATAAAAAAAATCAGACAAAAATACGCATTTTAAGCACATGATCAAAATCCATACTTGTGTATAAATTATCGTTTAAATCATTTTTAAACCACCAATTACATAAAAATAAACATACAAATGTACTTGACCTCTTGTTAGAAAAACCATTTGAAATTTCCACAAAATAATTAATGAAATTCAAATTAACACACAAACTACATATTATACGCTTAAGCGTAGTGGGGTTAAAATTCAATTCGTATTAACCTTACTTACACACTATTTGCTTCACCCAAGCCAATATAGTTACTTAAATATCCCATATCAAATCAAGTCCTCTAGCGAAACAGTCGGTTTAGCTAATTGAACCGAGGTAGCTAGATAAAATAGCGAAAATTTAAGTTTAGACGATCTTGCAAAAATTTTAGTTTATTTGTAAAAAAAAAGAAAAGTGAACAAATTTTATAGAAACGTTTGCGAATTTTATAGTGGTGAATCAAACAAGTTTTAAGTGTTTTTCCAACAAAGAAACTCAGGTAAGTGTACTACATACATAAAAATCTATTTAGGTAATTTACATTTTTTGTTTAGTTTATAAAATTACAAAAATTTTTGGTATGTAAATAAACTTAAGGTAATGAATAAATAATAATAAATTTCCTACGTAAAACGATCTATTGTTGTAATGAAATCGGTAAAAAATTAATAAGCAAATATTAATTAACGAAAGCCGATATGCACAATGGAGAATTTATTTTTAAAAAATCATTGCAAAGTCCATTTAAAAAAAATAAGCAATTTGAGCCTATGATCAAAATCCATATTTTTATGGCTTTTGATCAAGATCCATAAATTATTAAAAATCATCGCAAAATTCGTTTAAGGCAAAAAATAAGCATTTTGAACTTGTGATCATAATCCTTATTTTTTATAGTTTTTAATCAAAATCCATAAATTTTTAAAAATCATTAAACAAATCGTTTTAGCCTTTTAACAGTATGTATTTGGCATACAAAAATAATTAATAAAAAATAAATTAAAACCAAGCGATTCCCCATTGAATTAAACATTTTTTAATTATAAATTAATTTTCTTTGAATTAAAATCATTTGGCAATGTTTATGTGTATAATATTTGACAACAGAAACCCTAAAATTAAAGAAACTCAACAATAGATTACATTTTTATAGCTTTCTATTGTATAAACAAGAATACCATCTCATGTTTTATTATGTCAATGTCACTGACATTACCAGATTTGCCTTTTAAAGAAATTATGTAAAAAAATAAGTGTCTATTACTTATTTACTCATCATTTTGTATGTTTGGTTCCAATTTTTGTCAAATAAATTGACATATAAAAATATTTATATATTAAGCCATTTTTTGAAAATCAATGCTAAATTTATCGGTTCAGGAAAAAATAAGCATTTTGATCAAAAATAATAATTTTTATTATTTCTGATCAAAATCCATAAATTTAAAAAAAATCATCGCAAAATTCGTTTCAGGAAAAAATAAGCGTTTTGAGCCTATGATCAAAACTTTAAATATTTTAGAAAAATATGCATTTTGAGTCTATAATCCATAATTATTATTATCTATTATCATAATCCATTAATTTACAAACATTTTCGCAAAATTCGTTTCATGCAAAAATAATCATTTTGGGCCTATGATCAAAATCCATAATTCTTATTATTTCTGATCAAAATCCATAAATTTAAAAAAATCATCGCGATATTCGTTTTAGGCAAAAATAAGCACTTTGAGCATATGATCAAAATCCATAATTTTTATTATTTTTGATTAAAATCCATAAATTTCTAAAAATCATCGCAAAATTAATTTCAGTCAAAAATAAGCATTTTGAGCCTATGATCAAAATCCATATTTTTATTATATTGATGAGTGAAAAAAAAAGTATATATACCATTCATAAAACCGCCAAAATAACGATTAGTCCAAGCTATTCTATTAATAGTAATGTAAAAGCAATTTGCAGATATTTCTTAAATTCCATAATGTTCAGATACGATTTTTTATATAAACCTGTTTTTCATATCCCCCAATTAGAACCGAATTAAATGGAAAGTTTGCTAGAATGCAGAATATTTCATACCAACAAGTGGTTATAGTATTTATGCCAATTTTTTTAAACATAAATATTAACAACATGAAACATTTTGCATGAAAAATGTTTTAATTAATTAAATAAATTATTATTATTTGTTGTTAATTTATAAATTCTTTTAGAGAAATGCCAAAGTGTCAAAAATATTTGGATTTTACTCCTAAATTATTAAAATAAGTTAATATTAATATTTTTGATGCCTTTGAAAAAAATCTAAATTTAGAAGAAAAATTAAGTTTATCTCCACGCGGTCTATAATTTAAACTTTATTGTTGTCAACATTCGATAAAGAAATACCTTGTTATGGCCTAGGCCGATAAAAAATTTTATGAGGCAAGTATACTTGCCTCATAAAATTTTAATTTTAATTAGTTCGATTTTTTCTCGCTAGGGGTATTGTTTTGACTATTTCCCTCGTCTTAATTTCCACCAATCACAAACGCGCAATTTTGAATTACAAATGGTTTCTAGGTAAAAAAAACTGTGTGACACCAAAAATTGCAATTTATATTTTAATTGTTAACTGTTACTCATGAAATAGTCTTGTCAAATACCATTCGGGCATCTAATTTTTCCTGTGAAAAAAATCGAAAAAACACAATGCTAAGTAATATTTTTAAACAAAATGCATTCGTGCAGGTGCAAAAATCCTCCTCTTCGACTTGGATTTTTGTTGCCACCAGCACTCATGCTTTTTGTTAAAATATTACTTAGAAACGTGTTTTTTCGATTCTTTTCGGAAAAATTAAATGCCCTTATGACATTACTTACGAAAAAACTGTGTGACAGCACCTGTCAGCAGTTTATTCGAGTTTACCCGCGGCAAAACTTGACAGCTGTTGTCACCAAAAATTGCAATTTATATTTTAAATGTTAACTGTTACTCATGAAATAGTCTTGTCAAATACCATTCGGGCATCTAATTTTTCCTGTGAAAAAAATCGAAAAAACACAATGCTAAGTAATATTTTTTAACAAAATGCATTCGTGCAGGTGCAAAAATCCTCCTCTTCGACTCGGATTTTTGTTGCCATGGCATGGTGCACCAGCACTCATGCTTTTTGTTAAAATATTACTTAGCAACATATTTTTCGATTCTTTTCGGAAAAATTAAATGCCCTTATGATATTACTTACGACAAATTAATCCTTTTCTAAACAATTAACGTACTAAACTGGTTTAATTTATTTATAATAAGCACTAATTTGTTTGTTTTACTGTTAATGTTTAATATTTTTCATTAAATTATTGTAAAATTAAATATGAATAATAAAACAAAAAGTGAGGTTAGGCAACCAAGAAAACGCACGATTCTTTTTCTACGATTTAAATTATCTTTAAGTTTTAATTTGCTTTAAGATTTCAGTGAAATTAAATGTTAAACATCCCAAACTACCTATTTTTTAAATAAAAATCAAAACAAATTGAAATTAGATACCTACCTATTTATTAAACAATTAATTGAATTCAAAATAATAGCAAAAATCCATTTCTACTTAAATCATGTTGCTAGGTAATAATTGTCAAACTATTACTGCTTCTAAAAGCAATAATAATTATTGTACATTTAATGTAATCTTTAGCTAATAAATAAATGAGATTCTGAAAAAGTGAGGTTAGGCCGCTTTGATGTTGAATTAAATTGACCTATATAAAGTGCTTTGAAGATAAAATGTTGTATGCCATTCGGCCAAGAAGTGCCTTTTTGTGCTTCGCTCAATTGTAGGCCTCCGCTACGTGTCGGCCTTCAAACCTTGAGCTTAGCACAAAAAGCCTTACTTCTTAACCTAATGACATAAATAACTATTTTATTGTACTTTATAATACCTAACACAAATTTATACTAAAATTTGTTAACAACAAAGAAAACAAATAAATAAAACATTTTTTAGATAGATTTTCTTCAAAATGGCGGAAGACAGGGAAGGAGGTGACATCACAGCATCCGATATGCTTCTTCCGGATGAAGAACCCAGCGAGATGAAGAATTTCTACGAAGGCTCGGCGGTGTTTTTGACCGGAGCTACGGGTTTCGTGGGAAAAATGATGCTGGAAAAATTGTTGAGAGCCGTCGACGACATAAAAATTTACATTTTAATACGACCGAAGAAAGGGAAGGACACCAAACAGAGATTCGAAGAAATTTTTGAGTCCCCAGTAAGTGGCTTTTATGTAATTTTATGCACAAAGAAACGCAATTTGACAATTTACAGAAGATTTCTAAGGTTCGCATTGCTGTAGTAATTTTATAGTTTATTATTATACTAACATAATGCAGGCACTTATTCACAAGGATGAGGTTCGAGACGCAAATGATCCAAATGAATAATACGCATTATCTCGACTGTAATACTATGCTTTTTCTACTCCAATTAAGTGGGTTATTTTCATTTACAACATAACTTTCTCCAAAATTGAAATTTTATCATTATAGTCGCCGTCGTATATGCAGGGTTTTTCAAATTAGTGGTCCATTAGAAGTTTCTGGGGAACAAAAAAAGATATCAATTTTAAATTTTAAAATCGTTTTTAAACCATTTAAGTCTAGACTAGATATTTTTCAAAAATATTTTAAACAAAATGCCACTTTCGGTTTATATTCTGTATAAAATTCTAACTAACCTAATAGTTTATCAGTTATATTGTTTCCAAAACACTTAATTAGTCAACTTAACTTAATTAATATAAGGAAAGGAATTAAAGTTTTCGTTTGGGTCTCAAGCCTATAGCAACTCGGCACTGATGAGTTCCACAGAACGAAATGCGTCTGTCGATGCTGGCATGAGATCCTGAACGAAATTAAACAAAAGCGGTGATAAGAGAAATGCTTGCAGAATATTAATTATAATATATATATCTATATATATCTAGCGAGTTTGTCGCAAAGTTTTAATACTTTTAATACAATAACTATAATTAACTTAATTAGTCAACTTAACTTAAATTAACTTAATTATTCAACAAATTGTTTATAACAACCTGGAAAATTGACGCCAATAAATTTAAAAAATGATAGATAACCACAGATACCGTTAACTCACCCGTTACAGGTTTCTTGATACACGATAATATTTATCTATTTTGCGTTCATAATGACTTCATTATAACACCGCTTTTGGTTCTTTAATGAGGTACTTTATTCCACCCAAAATTTTGATTTTTTAGGTTGGCTACTAGTAAAATAAAATATTGAATACCTATAGGTTATAATATTTTTATGATTTGTTTTCTAGTACTTACGAGACTTTTCGTGCAATAAATTTTGTTTAACACCAAAGAAAATCCTTTTTTCTTCTTTAACAGCCGCTTATTGTAAATACTTATTGTAAATTAAGGACGCCATAGCCAAAGAATGTGATAATGTTTGAAAGGTTAATGACCTTTCAAACTTCAAACTGAGATACCAACTATGTAAAGTAAAATTCGACCAAATTAAATATAAGGTATAAAATTAATTTGTTTTATGAAATGTTTGCAAAATAGATAAAATAGCATAAAGAACTCATGTCATAAGACCTTTTGTCGCACTCGTCCATTACAAAACTCGCTCCTTCGTCGCTTGTTTTATAAATTGTCCTCGTGCGACAAAATGACGTCTTATGACATTAGTTCTTTAATATACTATTAAAATTTTAGAAATTGTTAAATATCTCTTAAAATATTAACTTTAAGTATAGTTTAAATAGTTACATGAATTTACTATTTGATTATGTAAAAACATACCGGGTGTTACAATTAAAATAAGTTTTGCCCTGGATTTTCTTAGATTATTTGTCAAAATTTTTTAAAGAATTTTTAAACAATGTTTTAAGATTTCAAAAATTCCACCCCCATATTCGCAAACCTAATAACAAAAAAGTTATAGGCTATTTTTGATTGACCCGCATTTCTCAAATTTTAACGAAAAAAAATAATAACTCCAAAACTATTTACTAAGACCAAAATGGATTATTAACGCTTAAAACTTTCAAATCGATATCTTTTTTTGCTCCCAGAAACTCTAAATAGACCACGAATGTGAAACACCCTGTATAAAAAAACTATAATTTGTTAGACAGTTCCAACCTCATTTCACATTTTATCAAATAATACACTATTCCATTATTATTTTTTGTTTTATTATAAATTTAAACAATTTTATAAGTATTTGACAGTTGTCAAAAACGTTAAATAAAATTTAAATTCTGAAAATAACATTTAAATAAAGTATGGTATGCAATTTTTTTAAAACTTTTTAAGATTACTTATTTATTTAAAACTGGCTCCGCAAGCTTTGCGCGTGCATAAATGACATATTAAATGACGTTTATAAAACTAGTTGCATAATATACTATTATTCAATTTTTGGATACCATATTTTTGTCCATATTTGGAAAGAATAATAAATACTTTTTAATACACTATATGAACAAAGCATTTAATATGAATATTATAAAATTTGATATAACCTAAATTTAATTTAGTTTACAATTCGTATCATACATGGTTAAATGGTTAAATCTAGTTAACTGTACTACTACGAAAATCAAAAGGTCAGTACGAACTATCATATTATTTTTTTATTAAGATAATAAAATAATGTTCACATTTAGTATTATTTTAAAAAGGTACTTTATTTTAACGATTGTCTGACATTTAACAACTGTCAGCTAACTTCAGCCCGTGACTAAAAACTGTTGCTAACTTCAGCCCGAGACTAAAGCGCCATAAAGCAACAACAAAACAATGGCGTGTACCACATGGTAAATTAATTAATAATTTAGTTATCTAAAGACAATAAACTACAAATTTCCAAAATAATTTTAATCTGTAACTCCCCTTTATTTTTAGCTTTTTGACCCCCTAAAACGCAAACGTTCCGACTACGCAGGCAAAGTGGAGATGATTTTGGGCGACTGCGGCCTGCCCAACCTGGGAATATGCGCGGAGGACACGGAAAAATTATGCGCCAACGTGAACACCATCATACATTGCGCAGCCACTGTCAGATTCGATGAAAAAATCAAGCAAGCCGCGCACATCAACGTGCGATCCATCAGAGATTTGTTCGTGATCGCCAAACAAATGAAACAATTGAAGGTGAGCAAACAAATGTCGAATGATTTTTTTATGTTTTTTATTTAATGGAATTTTTTTATTCTTTATTCATAAAAAACACTTACTGACGCGAAATTTGATATTTTTGTAGAACACGCAACAATTTCAGCAATGTTGCATATATCAGGATATTTGGAAACACGAAATAAATAAATAACTATAGTGGGAATTATTAATAAAAATAGTTTAAATAGAAATAATTTCATCACCGAATTTTGTATTAATAGTATATTATGTATCAAGTTTTATAAACGCCATTTTAGTTACGAGTTTAATTAAGCACGAGCGAAGCTTGCGAGCGAGTGTTTAATAAAAACGAGTGCCTAGAGAAGTTTATAAACGAGTTGCATACTATACTTTATCTACGACGAACACAAAACAGAATTTAAAGCCAATTTTATTTGTTAAAATTTTGACATCTGTCAACTGTCACCCGAATTTAACATCACTTTTTCCCAATTTATAATAAAGCTAACTTCAGCCCGTGACGTAAAATGTAGAAAAGCCACTGTTGTTAACTTCAGCCCGTCAATAAAACGCCATAAAGTTACAGCTCGTCAATGTAGGAGTAGATAAACATATTAAATATAGATGTGGAGTACACAATAGTCACTAATAATTAGTCAAATTCTGACAGAAATAGTCAAATTAGTAGATTTAAATTTAAAAAAAGTTTTGACCCATCCGGGGATTGATCTCAGGTCTGTCACTTGTCAAGCTTGTCAAGCTGTTGTCATAACCCATTCGGCTATCAGCCGCTCTTATAAAAATCAATTTTATTTGTCAATAATTATTGTTCATAATATTTTAAAGTTGAATATATTATTTGTGTTGCTGTTTTGAGCTAAACTTTTTGCATCTTTATTTGTTTATATGGGTCATTTAACCATGGAGCTTAGGTATATGCATTTAATTCAAATAATACTTTGTTGTTGGCCGCAAACGATTAAAGAAATTAGTTACTTTTAACTCTCAGAAATAGTCAAAGATGGTGACTAATCTTAAATTAGTCAAACTTTAACTACACCCACAGGCAAAATAATCGATCCACACAAATTTTCGATGAATTTCAATCGCAAATAACTTTTTATTTGATTTCGGATTTAAACAAATATTAAAGAATATTGTAGATGCATTAATGGAGAATCGCTCAAATTTTAAAAATTACTAAAAAATACACGTACGTTTATAATATACAGGTTTAAACAAAAAGATGTTTTTTACCATAAGTTTAAGACACTTTGTAGAGTGGCAAAACCGTATATTGTTCTAAATTAAGTTTTAATTATCAAGTCACATCTATTTTTAACAGTTTTGTTTTTGGTTCACCTTGATATATTTATTTTTGTGGAAAATATGGATTTTTTTTTAAACATTCAATTTTCAATATTTTTCCTGTATGAAAAACTAAGGTCGTTATGGTCCATCCATAGCCTACGGAGGATGACAGTGACAGTTTTGTTGAATCATCCCATACTTGGACATGGCATATACAGCTTTCAAAAGCTATCAAATTGTTTTTTGTAAATTAATGTGTTAATTTTGAGGTGTCTTCTTACTTTTATGTCTCCGACCGATGTTGCCCTTTGTACTTTACTTATGTGACGTTTAAAACATCCTGGATTAAATTAATGGCTCTGGCAATATCAGTCGGGGACATATCCATTTCTTAAAGTGAGAAGACACTTTAAAATTTAAACATTAATTTTCAAAAAACAAGTTGATAGCTTTTGAAAGCCGTGTATGACATGTCCAAGTATGGGATGATTCAACAAAACTGTCACTGTCATTCTCCATAGCATATGGATGGACCATAGCAACCTTAGTTCTTCATCCAGAAAAATATTGGAAATTGCAATGTTTTTTAAAAAATCCATATTTTTCACAAAAATAAATATATAGAGGTGAACCAAAAACAAAACTGTTAAGAATAGATGTGACTTGATAAATAAAACTTAATTTAGAACAATATACGGTTTTGCCACTCTACAGAGTGTCTTAAACTTATGGTAAAAAACATCTTTTTGTTTAAACCTGTATATTATAAACGTACGTCTATTTTTTAGTAATTTTTTAAAATGTGAGCGATTGTCCATTAATTTATCTACAATATTCTTTAATATTCGTTTAAATCCGACATCAAATAAAAAAGTTATTTGCGATTGAAATTCATCGAAAATTTGTGTGGATCGATTATTTTGCCTGTGAGTGTATTTACGTAGTATAAAATAACTATTTACAAGTTAAAACGACCATTTCATTTTTAAAGAGTACATTTTAAGATTGAAAAGTATTGGAATATAGAAGGTCAATTTTAATATTTTTAGGCGTTGTTGTATGTCTCAACAGCTTTTTCAAACTGTATTAGGAAAGATATAGATGAAATATTCTACGAACCTCCAATCACTGGTGAAAAACTACTGACCCTAGTTGACTGTTTGGACGATGAAAAATTGGACCTCATTACTCCAACGTAAGTCGACAAAAAAATTGTTTTTAAAGATTAACAAAAACTTTTTTATACAGGAGCGTATTATATTTTCAAAAACAAACCAACAAACATGTATTATTTTAGGTTAATAGGAGAGTTTCCTAATACGTATGTTTTCACAAAATCAGTAGCTGAAAACGTTGTCAAAGAGGAGGGAAAAAATTTACCAGTGGGAATTTTAAGACCTTCTATAAGTAAGTAAAGTAAATAATTTACCTAAGTAATGTAAAATTATACGATATTTAATATCGACATTATTAAGATAATTACATCCAGCTTAAGTCGACATTCTTAAGTTAATGCGTTTCGTTTTATTAAGAAAGTTATATCCAGCATGCTAGTCGGCATTTTTTATATTGCATAAAAATCATATTTTAAAAATATCAGCATGATTACAAAAAATATAGATCGGTCTATAATTAAAAAATAAACTACACACACACGCTATACTCTCTAAAAATGAATTAGTCAAAAATGACTAATTAAATAGCTATAACTATAGTTATTAGTGGCTGCTTTTTAACTTGTACCATGGTTAACCATGGAATACCATGGTATCCCAAAATCAGACAATTCTTATGTAAAATTGTCCCCTGAATCCGAAAATTTCGTCAAAAATTATTAAAGTGAAGCAGTTTTTGAGATATAGTCAATTCCATATTAAATGGAAAATTGACTATATCTCAAAAACTGTTCCACTTTTTAAACTTTTGACGACATTTTCAGATTCAGGGGACAATTTCACATAAGAATTGACTGTTTTGGAATACCATGGTATACCATGGTTAACCATGGTACAAGTGAAAAAAGCAGCCACTAATAACTATTAAATTAGTCATTTTTGACTAATTCATTTTTAGAGAGTATATGTATACATATATACATTAGGGTGTTTCATTTAAAACGAAATTATTTTTTTCTTGCTGACACATGAAAATTGTATTTTTTAGTTTGAAAAAAAAATTCCCTGAAAATTTGAGCCCATAATTTTGATTCTAAGTACTTCCTTTTTAATTTTGTAGTTTTTCCATATAAAAAGCATGTATTTTTAATCATTTTTACTTTAAATTTCTATATGTTGGCCGGGTTTTGAATTATAATTTTTATCACCATAATTTTCTGCATAGTATTCACGGGTTTTGAAAGGCCCTGCATCAATTTTGTTTTTGATTTATTTACGTTGATTGTAGTAGCTCCAAAAGTCGTTTTTTTCACTTTATTTCACATGTTTTTGAAAAAATTGAGCGAATGACTGGTTTTACCGAAAAAGTTCAAATAAAAAAGTTGTAGAAAATTTAATTTTTAACAAAAAAGGTTCTCACGTTTATATCACTAAAGTGCTTTGTTTAAGAGATATAAGCAATATATAGTTGTTGAATCAAATTACATACATGTATACATAAATTTCAATAAAACCTATTTTTTCTTTGTTTTTGGTTATTGAATGAGTGGTTTACCTCTCGGGTACCTGTTGGTAGATTTCAAAGAAGAATAACTTTTTTATTTGTTACTCAATTTTAATGAACAAAGGCTCAAAAGATAGAAAATAAAAAACTCTATCTAAGCTATAAAAATAATTCCAATGTCACTTGACAGATGCCTACTAAAACATTAATTCCATGTCAAAATTCAAAAAAAATATTAGGGTCGTAAGTACGCCACTGAATGCGGCAGGCTTTCAAATAGGTAGAAACCATTAAAAAGAACAATTAATAACTATTTTAGACAAGTTTTTTTTTTTAATATTTATAACGAAAAATAAAACACATTTAGGAGGTTTAGGAGAAAAATAAGTACGCCACTGAACGCGGCATACTTCAGAATGGGTACAAACTTAATTTCATCAAAAATTAACTATGAATAGCTATTTCAGACAAGTTTATTTTACCACGTTATAAACAAAAATTGATACAAAACAAAAAACTAAGATAGCCATGCTGAAAATTTATGTTTATAACGTGATAAAATAAACTTGTTTTAAATGCTTAATTTTTAATGAAATAAAGTTTGTACTCATTCTGAAGTATGCCGCGTTCAGTGGCGTACTTATTTTCTCCTAAACCTCCTAAATGTGGTTTAATTTTCGTTATAAATATTTAAAAAAAAACTTTAAGATAAAATTGTTCGTTTTTAATGAAATTTGGTTTGTACCCATTTTGAAACATGCCGCATTCAGTGGCGTTATTTTTTTTTTTTTAAAAACACCCTAATAATTTTTTTCTAATTTTAACATGGAAAAAATGTTATAGTAGGCATCTGTCAAGTGACATTGAAAATATTTTTTTATAGCTTAGATAGTTTTTTATTCTCTATCTTTTGAGCTTTTGTTCATTAAAATCGAGTAACAAAGAGTTACGGGGGTGTTTCCATCTTAAATGGGCCACACTGTATATATATACGGGGTGTTTCATGAAACACCACAAATGTGCACATTTGTGGTCCATTAGAAGTTTCTGTGGAACGGAAAAAGATATCGATTTGAAATTTTAAAATCATTTATAATCCATTTAGGTCTATATTTTTAAAATATTTTAAACAAAATGCCACTTCCGGTTTAACCGGAAGTGACATCAACTTTGTTATTTCAAATAAACCACCCCATATATTTTTACATTTTTAAATTTTGTATAAAATTCTGAGTAAAGTAACTTTTTTATTTATAAAATGCCACTTATAAGAGTACAAAATGAATTTTTTGAACTTCCGGTTTCGCCGGAAATGATTTCAACTTTCGATTTTTAAATGGAACGCCCTATATATTTTTACAAATTTAGAATCCTGAGTCGGACAGCATCCTCAAAATTGACCTTTCGACGTTACGTCATCAGAAAATGCTAAATGATAAAGATCAATCTAGAGTGCTTTAAACTATTTCAGAAAAACGAATTTTGACAATTTTAGACTGCTGCGAATAGCTGAATAACAACTTTTTAAGGCAAGTTCCATTTTTTAGGCATTGTGTAAATCCGTTAGAAGAAAATAAGATAGTTCAAAGCACTCTGGATTGATCTTTATGATGACGAAACGTCAAAAGGTCAATTTGCTCTCTGGCTCAGAATTTCCTCAGGATTCCAAATATGTTGCGGGGGTTGTAGTGAGGTATTTTGCGTGTGAATTTAAACACTTGTGTTGATCGTAGTACGTTATTTATTTACAATGAAAAAATAGTGGTTTAACTTACAACAGCGTTTAAGTTGGATGTCGAGGCTCGATAGTTTGGAACTTGACTGAATGATGTCGACCGGATGGTGGCACTGTTCTCTGAATTGAAATGACTGAGTTACTGAGTGATAGATAGGACTAGGTTTTATATTTTAGATACAGGTAGTTCGGCCTTTACGTGCTCTTGTACGTCGACCTGAAATTTGGAGCTAATGCAAGGGCTTTCCAAATTGCTAGGATTTTGGTTATTAATTATGCTAGCAATTCTTTGAAGGATAAGGAAATGTTTATGGTATTGTGAAGTTTGGTTGTGGGATTATTTTATTGTCGGTAGGATTAAATGTGAGCCTCGACAAACCGTACATTTTGTCACGTAATTGTAATTAAAATAATTTAAACTTTTGCCTGTTTTTACAGTGTTTGTTTGCCTGAGTGTGGAGGTAATGCCGCTACAATGTAAAAATATATAGGACATTCAATTTAAAAATCAAAAGTTGGTATCATTTCCGGCGAATCCGGAAGTTCAAAAAATTCATTTTGTATTAGAATATAAAATGCCACTTATAAGAGTATACTCTTATAAGTGGCATTTTATATTCTAATTAACCATGCAAAATTTTATGTGTCTATCTTTATAAATAAAAAAGTTACAGGGGTGCGCCTATTCTCAGATACACCCGGTATAGTAAGGTATTACTATATAGTAAGGTATTACTATATAGTAATCTTAATGGCGCAGTCGCAAGGATATGCAACCAAAAACGTTAAAAATACTAACAATCCATATATTTTTTAGTAATCGGTTCAGCAAAAGAGCCTGTCGCCGGATGGATAGACAATTTCTATGGTGCCACAGGGGTCTTTTACGGGGCCGCTCTAGGACTTATAAGAACATTGCACGGTAAAAAAGAAAACTGTGCTGAATTGGTACCGGCAGATTACGTGGTAAACAGCGTCTTAGCAGCGGCATGGGACGTGGCAACAATGAAGTAAGTCGATTTTTATCTAAAGCAATGTGTTAAAACATTTTTTTCAGGACTTTAAACGACAACAAGGAAACTCAGGATAAAAATGACGTAGATGAAAAATTCCAGGAAGAAATCCCTATATATAATTTCGTGTGCACACCGGAAAGACCTATAACCTGGGGTAAATCAAATATTACTTATAAAACAGAAAAAGTTCACAACTGAAATATTTGTTTTTTATAGAAAAATTCGAAGAACTAAATTACAAACACGCCATACAAATACCTTCGGAAGTTTGCATTTGGAATTATTTCTTCAAAATGAGGCCAAGTTTATTTTGGCATACATTGGCCCTATTTTTCTTACACACATTACCGGCCCATATCGTGGACTTTATCGCTATTTGTATTGGGAAAAAGCCACAGTAAGTATTTTAATAAATATTCAATATACTTAAGAACAGTAGCGGCTCGTGACATGTTAAAGAGGCCGTGTGCCGATCGTAGACCTACGTATTATACCTGTATTAACGATAAAAGATAAACTAATAAAATAAATAAAAAATTTAGGTAGGTACTTCTTGAAAATTCTTTTAAAATTGGAGTAGGAGGGGGGATTTTTTTATGGATAAACTATGTTGATTTTCGTTTTTTACGCCTTAAAAACTATAAGTTTCTATATTTTCATCCAAATCGGAGACCAAAAGTTTCACTCGAAAAACGCGATATTTTGTTACTATAGGTAAATTTCATTTCAAAGTTTTTTCATGGCTAACTTGATAAAATAAATTTTTGTAAATATTAATTATTGTGCATTTTTAATTTGGCTACAAAATCGTTACTAATTAAAATGTTCTAAAAATATTTAGTTTAAGGTCGTTTTGAGGGGTGGTGAATCCAGTGCCGTGCATAGATTTTTTTTAAAGTTTATATTGCGTGTTTTAGTTTTCAAAACTAAGCATAGGAATTTATACCATGTTACCATAAAATTTTTCAATAAAATTTAATATAGGGTCGTTTTGAAGGGTGGTGAATCCAGTGCCGTGCATGGATTTTTTAAAAGTATAGGTTGCGTTTTTTAGTTTTCAAAACTAAGCATAAGAATATTTATAGCATGTTACTATACAATTTTTCAATAAAATTTAGTATAGGGTCGTTTTGAGGGGTGGTAAATCCAGTGAAGTGCATAGATTTTTTTTAAGTTTATATTGCGTTTTTTATTTTTCAAAACTAAGCATAAGAATATTTATACCATGTTACTATACAATTTTTTAATAGAATTTAGTATAGGGTCGTTTTGAGGGGTGGTGAATCCAGTGCCGTGCATAGATTTTTTAAAAGTTTATATTGCGTTTTTAGTTTTCAAAACTAAGCATAAGAATATTTATACCATGTTACTATACAATTTTTTAATAAATTTTATTATAGGGTCGTTTTGAGGGGTGGTGAATCCAGTGCCGTGCATAGATTTTTTAAATCGCTAATATGAATTCTTAAAAATTGAGTCTCAAAAACTGACATAGTAGGACATGTATTTTCTAAAAATATGTTTGTTTTGCTCCAAAAATACAGTTTATCAAGATCTACACTTTAAAATAATTGCGGTTAAAATCGCACAATAAATAAAGATTTTACAGGGGTGAGTCGCAAAAAAATGGGTCACACTGTATATACGTAAACACGGTCTATTCTCATTTGCACCTCGTTCTATTACACTGGTCGACAAAATGTTCTGTTTGCCACGCTGATTCAAAAAATAACCATAATTTTGCTCAATTATCCTTTGTTTTTGAGATATTTTCAAAAAACCGGTTTTTTTTTCGAAATGAAAACATTCAAATTCCTATAATATAAATATATATTATATATTTTTAATTAATTAACATAGTTTTGCAATAATAAACGATAATGACTGATGGCAATTTCTACACGACGGTGTATTCGTAGTTGCCGCCTCGCAGGCGAATTAATAGACGGTTTTCAGCATTGGATTCCTTTTTTGCTGGATATGCATTACATTTTTTAGACATTTACAACTACTTTTACATCTAATTTTTTTCTAGGTTGGTAAAAGGGTATCAAAAAATCAACAAATTTTCAAACGTTATCTCATACTTCACGATGAGAGAGTGGAATTTCAAGAACAACAACATACAAAATCTTTGGAAGAAAATGAATACAAGCGATCGAAAGCTGTTCGAATTCAGCATGAAAGATTTATCATGGGATGCCTATTTTTACACATATGTCAGAGGTGCAAGAGTATATTTATTAAAAGATCCATTGGATACAGTATCAAAGGGACAAATTAAATATTACAAACTTAAAGTTGCTCATTATGCTCTATGTACTGTGTTATTCTATTTATTCTATAAACTAACAATGTTCATAGTGAATTTTATTTTCTAAATAATGTTTAACCTATGAAAACTGCTCTACCTTTATTATAAATGCCATGATATTAAATATTTTATGGGTAGTTCATAGGTTTTATATTAATTTATTGTAAATATGTTAGTTTTATTTATATTTTTGCAAATAAAGACATCTATGGGACATGACGTTTTATATAAACACATCTGTTGATTTTGTAATGTAATGTTATTTTTTATTAAGTTAGCCCTTATAACATTGTTAACAAAATATAATTTTTTTATAATAAATTCACATTTTCCACTTTATAAGAAAAAATATTTTCCAAAATACAAAATCAGACAAGCATACCTATTTAAATTTATGAAACGCTTAAAAATTGAAATTTTAAAGGAATTGATTTTTGTTTACAAAATTGTTACGTAGGTAACGCCTATTTCCGTAGTGACATTAGTTAATTAAAAAAAGAGTATAAATATATATAATTTGGGTATTTTTGAAGACGCAGAAAATTATAATAATACCTAACTAGTGGGTCTTCAAAAATTACCATGTCGACTAAAATTATATCCGAACTTTGTTTAAAAAAACGTCACAAATATATTTGAAACTACTATATTGCACTCACCTCAGCAATTTTTCCTATTTTCAATGGAATTTTTATTTCCACATTTTTTCAGTTTTCCATTGCACAATAAAGATACAATCTTTGAGTAAGAAATTGTCTAGGATATAATTGAATATGCTTCCGTGTAGTTATGTTAAAAACACTTTCAAACAAGTTTTTTATCTTTATGTTTGTAAACAAAACATTTCACTTTTCAAATAACTGTCAAGACTGCCATGATAGTGAAGAGTAACCAACCCTGAAACAAAAAAATCAAACTTTCATACCAACATAAAGTAGGTAATTTTACATAATTTTACCAATATTTCGTATTTCAACAAAATAAACAAAAAAATATTTACAAAAACCATGTTTCTCTATGATCTTAACTACATCATAAATACGATTTAGTGATTTTAAACCATTCTCAAGCAAAACTGTTCCAATAGCTTGACATTATAGGCGGTAGATGTCGCGTCGATCGAAAGCATCTGTCAAATGCTGTTGACGTTGGAAGTAATATTATTCTTGAATTATTAAACTAATAGATGGTTTTTGGTGTAAAATCGTGCTAAATGTCGGGTTATAAGCGTGTTAATTTCTACGAACTATGTAGGTTATGCGCTAGCAACAACCAGAAAGACAAAACGCATATTTTTGACAACGAGGGAAAGAAAATACAGCTACAAAATAAGATTGAAACTTGTTTATCGCTTACAGTAAGTTAACTATCTGATAATTAAGCATAATTTTACTTGGCATGCATTTTAGGTGTTTGAAGACGATTGTTTACCCAAAGTGGTGTGTTCGAAATGCCTGGAAAATTTGGAAAATTGCTTTACATTTCAGCAAGAATGTGTGGGATCAGAGACTATGTTGTCGACCTATTTCAGAAATTTTCGGTGGACTGAGGACTTTAAAAAGTCCGGGAAGGTATTTATTACATTACCTTTTGTTACTTGTCAAAGAATTATGGCCAAGTTGGCAAATAACCAGTCTTATTGCAGAAGTGATCTTCACTTACATCATTTTAGTGATGTTTACATTTGCTATAACTTATACATGTATATGTTTTTTGATACAATTGGTATTTACAAAACCATTAAAAAAAGTCATAGATTAATAACCTCTCAGCAGCTTGCTACTTTTGTTTTTGACAAAATTAGCAAAGCAGATAAAAAACATTTGAAATTTTAAAAAATAAGGGGAAAATAAGAAAACAAAACATAAAATTATTTCCTGTTTATTATTTTCCTGCCTCTGAAAATATCATCCATTTGGTTTGAAAAAGATAAGCTTTAATTACAAAACTTTTTCTTCTTTCAATTTGCAAGTTACTTATCATTAATAGTACTGGACAATATATACATTATAATTATTATTGAGCCACTACAAGATAGGGATGTAAAATGATGGTCATTTATTTATGTAACACTTGACATGTCATTTATACCTATATCATTTATTGTCATTTATGGTAATTTTCATTTCCTTATCTTTAATGTAGATATATATCTATCTATATAGAAGCATCATACAAGTGACAACCCACTGAGCAAAAAAACGTAAAATATATGTAAAATTGACGTCAAAGGTTGTAGTGTGACGTATAAGAATCTTGTAAAATAAACGTCACATAAACGTCGCTGTGATGTGCCTATGTCCGGATCCTGGGCCGTGAATTAGCCCTAACCTTTACGTGGATAAGGAGACGTAAAAATTACGTTATTAAAAGGACGTAAAAATGCCATTTTATTATGGACGTATAGGTTTTGTTTCCACTTGTACTTATTAGTTACGTTTTTTTTAAATAAAACTACCACTTTGGAAATATTTTTTTTTATTAAAATAAATTATAAATATAAAACATAATTAGTCTGGTAAAAATAATAAAAATAAAACATACCGCCTAATTAATTTTCGGCCTCATTCTCATGTCCAAATTTGGCCAAAAAACGTTATGAGCGTTGCTTGGCGGTTTGGAACAACTCCTTGCTCTCTTTATCGAAATCACTTTCAGTCAGACGAAATAATTTCATACTGGCTTCTAAAACAAACATTAATAACTTAAGTTATCTAATTAATTAAGTATATAAAACTTATATAACTTGCCTGTCGCTCGGCGCAAAATTTGTCTCCCATGTTCACTGGTGTATTAACTGAAAAATCAAATTGATTAAAAGACTTTTCTTTAAGTCTAACAGCATTAATTAATATTACTTCTCACTCAACGCTAACATTTAAATCAACAAAATTCGATAACCACTAATAGCGCCATCATGGCGATATTGGGACAATTAATTAATTATATTATAACTGTATGGTTGCAAACAAATGATAAAGCCAACTTACCTAAAGCGTTCAGTCTCGCCTATGGAGAACAATGCGTTTTCTATCACACAGCAACAAATAGCAACACACTGTGTTGAACACAGAACAATGGCAGGCGCAACGCAAACAGAGTATGCCTGTTACAGGGCCCCTTTTATACCGATATATCGACTGGAAACGAAATTACCCGAGTCCTTTTTTACGTAAATTTTACATAAAATATACGTTTCTTAATCTCACTATGCAATAATAGAATAATTATTATTTTATAAGCGGTAATATTAATTAATAAATCACTCTGGGTCATTAAAATAATAATTGTACCTACTTGGTTTGGTTTAATCTAAAATTATGAATTAAATTTGGTATTTAATTATCCAAGTTTACACTCAAATTTACAACAAAAATGTAAATGTGGCATATATTTTAATGTTTATCATTGGCAAACCTATCCCATTCATATTTATCATGTGTCACATTGGTGACGTAAAATGTACGTTGTGTTTTGCACCTAATACGCTAAAGTAAAATAAAAGGCATAGACTGGACGGTATAGTGACGTGCTCGACAGCACCTTTTATTTTTTAACGTAATTTTTACGTAAATTGAACATCACTAAAAAACGTAGTTAATGTGCCTTAAAATTGACAATTTTTAAACGTCACTGTGACATCACCACATCCAAAATGTTCAGTGGGAAGTGACTAAAACATTAATAGACATAAACTTAAACATAAATTTAATTGAAAAAAATAACAAAATGTAAACAAAATTTAAAAAATATAAAAATCTCTTTATAAATCTCTTTTAACAAAACAAAACCATATCCTAGTAGAATATAAAGATATCTAACTGGTTTTTAACCAGTTATAACTAAATTTTTTTTTATCTTTCTCTAAGTGTTTACAAGTTAAATCAAGTTAAAATACATCACTTTTACGCTTTTTTTGCATTTGGAGAAAGACCTGCTTGGGGCGCGCATCGATCTAACGTTTTTTTGTGTCCGTCATATATTTTTGTGACTGTCATATATTTTAAGGACGGTCAGTTATTTTTTTGACAGTCAGAAATTTAAATTGAAAAAAATTAATGACAAGGGTGTCATACAAATAAATGACATGACCTTCATTTTCATTATGACCGTGACATGAAATGGTCATAAAAATTTGCTTACATCTTTCCTACAGGTATTAATGTCCAGTGGCTTTAACAAAATACCCATTCACCATTGGAGTCCAATGATTGGACAACATTCACGTGTGTTCACATAACATTTTAATTTCTTTAATATACCTAAATTCTTTTCATATCGAAGATTATTATCCGCTAGGAATACCTTGTCTCTCCTAGGCCGTAGTCACCTATATTTAACTACTTTTTTATATGATTTTACTCATCTACGCACCACCAAAACTAAAGGTGAATTCATGCAAGCATGTCTTAAATTAACTTAACTTAACTTTGTACCAATCTTGTACTAATCTTTATCCCATGGAAATGAACCGTTCATACATGTACTATTATCTTAAAGATTTTACATGCGCATTACATATAAAAATATAAAACAAACCCACAAAATACTAAATTTTAAAAAATGTAAATACAATGAAAGTAACTACATTAGACTATAAAGTTGGCTACATTACCAGTACATGCGCATTTGCCTATTTTTATTAAGAACTTAGGACATAAGGATCTTAAAGATAAAAGTAAACCAACTTTTCTTAGGATAAGGATTCAAATTAAGTTAGGTTAAGACGAATTTAAATTGCATGAACGGTTCCGCTCATTATTACAGTTTTATCTCTTTAAGATAAGGACAAAGTTAGTATTAAGACATGCTTGCATGAATCCACGGTAAGTTAATTAATTAATTAATTAATTTTGCCAACCGTTCCATTTAACTTACAATAATTTAAACATAACCACAATTACATTATAATTACCGCTGTGACTAGAGGCACGCTAACGTGCCGCGATTCGAAATATTAAAGGCACGTTAGGTACGTCATGTTTTTAAGATTTTATGTTACTAGAAAACCAAAACCAACCAACCAACCCAACACTTTTTAACAAACAAACAAATTTATAAATATAAAAAAAAAATAAAAAAAGTTCGACAACTTCTAGTAGATTTTATGTTACGATAAAACTAAAACAAACCAACCAACCCAACACTTTTTAACAAAGAAACAAGAAATTTATGAAATAAAAAATAACTTAGACTTCTGAGTATCGAACCCGGTACCTCTCGCATGCTATGCGAACGCCCTACCATATGAGCTATCTAGCTTGACATCAATTTTAAAACGCTCGGGGAACAAAAACGGATTATTATTATTATGACGTAACCATAGACAAGGGATTGGTTGGGTGGACGTACTACATGGACGTAACTAACGTGCCTTTAACATTTTGAATCGAGGCACGTTAGCTAAATTTGCAACGTTGCCGCAGTCCAGATAAAAAAAGAACTTTGGATTTTTCGCGTAATTCAATTTTTTTAACTAAAGAAAAAAGGTAATGCCAAAAAATTACACTGTATTTTTTTAAGGTGTACATCAAGGACACAAAACCACCCCCACAATCTGAAGTAACGACCACTTCGACAAATGTCCAGCAAGTGCAAAAACAGCAAAATTTTCAGGAGCAAATTCAAGAAAAAAACCCAGTGGAGGCGTCGGTGCCGTTTTACACCCTACAACTACCAACCATCGTAACAAACCCAAATGTAACATCAAAAAACCCCAAAGTCGAAATATTGGAATCCAAAATCATACAAAACCCCAATCAAAATCAAAATTTCAGTTCCCTTAATTTAAACGCCATAAATAAGAGTAATAGGAATGAAGTTTTGAGTAATGTTGTTGTCAATTCAAACGGTGAAGTTTTGAATATTGCCCAGTTGTATCCAGATTTTGAGGTTATAAATCCTAACAGTATAAGGAATAAAAAAAATCGACGAAAGGAATCACCGATTGTAACAAAAGATCCATTAAGTTTGGAGGACAACATCATTAAAATCGACTTAACAGAAGAAACATACGAAAAACAACAGCTAATGAATAAAAATAAAAGTTTTATTTACAACGAGAAAATCGAGGAAAAACACAACCAAAACCACACCGTGATTTATAATAACGTAACAGAAAACGGCAACTACAACTCCTACACATCAAGCAACAATATGTACAGTCAACAAAACAACTTAAACATCGTTAACACAACATCAACAAACAACATCATAACAAACTCGAATGTAATACAAGAGACCTCGACGATAAATCTAAACATCCTCAACCAAAACATGTCGGATATATCGGGACACAATAATCAGTACAGTAGATCGAATAATCTACCCAACATAATACAGCACGTTACAATAGCGGCGCCAAAGGTGGAGATGGTCGAGGCTGACGCCCCAGCGGTGACAATCGACACTACTACCACAAGCAACATGGAAAAATCCCACACTTGCGACATATGCAAGAAATCTTTCAAGCGTCGCGAGCATTTATATCAGCATGTTAAGTTGCACACCGGGTTCAGGCCGTACAGGTGCGAGATGTGCAATAAAGCGTTCATGAGGAAAGAGCACTTGCTTCGTCATATGACGTTGCACTCGGGCCAAAAAAATTACCAATGCAACATATGCGACAAGAGTTTTTCCAGGCGCGATAATCTGTTGAAACACAAAAAAACGCACGACAAACAGTCGAATTTTACGTGCGAGATTTGCCAGAAACAATTCGTTATGAAACATTATTATATATCGCATAAGTTAACCCACGGGGAGAAATTTGAAGCCCCATCGTGGGACATGATAAAAACTAACTAAATATAGTATTATTTATTTATTTATGTTGGTGTGTTGCCATTTTTCGACTGTCGACACCACTTTTTACATCTGTAGATAGACTATAGAGCTTTAAATATCACTAAATTCGAGAAAATTCGTCTATTTTAAAAATAGGTGTTTTTAATGTAGTACAAACATTATTTCCTTATAAGTCTGATTTAATAATTTATTTGTAATTTAACCAAAATGTAAATGTTCTAGTCCTTTAATTATTTAACTAATAAATTATTAAATGTATCCTGTGTTTTACTCACGTTGACAAACTGTATCTATGGCGTTTTAGTCACGGCCTGAAGTTAGCTACAGGTTTTTGGTCACAGGCTGAAGTTAGTTTTATGTTCATTGATAGTTGTCATCTGTTATACATTCGTCAAAATGACGCACCAACGGTATATTAACGGGTTATTTTAAGTACACACAAAATTTCAATTATTTTTTCTGACAAATAGTTTAAGAATGATAAGGGTTTAAAATTTTTATTTTATTTTTGTTAGAATATTTATATAAAAGGATTAAACACAATTTTCTAATAACAGAAAACGGCAATTACAACTCCTACACATCAATGTACAGTCAACAAAACAACTTAAACATCGTAAACACAACATCAACAAACAACATCATAACAAACTCGAACGTAATACAAGAGACCTCGACGATAAATTTAAACATCCTCAACCAAAACATGTCGGATATATCGGGACATAATAATCAGTACAGTAGATCGAATAATCTACCGAACATAATACAGCACGTTACAATAGCGGCGCCAAAGGTGGAGATGGTCGAGGCCGACGCCCCAGCGGTGACAATCGACACTACTACCACAAACAACATGGAAAAATCGCACACGTGCGACATATGCAAGAAATCTTTCAAGCGTCGCGAGCATTTGTATCAGCATGTTAAGTTGCACACCGGTTTCAGGCCGTACAGGTGCGAGATGTGCAATAAAGCGTTCATGAGGAAAGAGCACTTGCTTCGTCATATGACGTTGCACTCGGGCCAAAAAAATTACCAATGTAACATATGCGACAAGAGTTTTTCCAGGCGCGATAATCTGTTGAAACACAAAAAAACGCACGACAAACAATCGAATTTTACGTGCGAGATTTGCCAGAAACAATTCGTTATGAAACATTATTATATATCGCATAAGTTAACCCACGGGGAGAAATTTGAAGCCCCATCTTGGGACATGATAAAAACTAACTAAATATAGTATTATTTATTTATTTATGTTGGTGTGTTGCCATTTTTCGACTGTCGACACCACTTTTTACATCTGTAGATAGACTATAGAGCTTTAAATACCACTAAATTCGAGAAAATTCGTCTATTTTAAAAATAGGTGTTTTTTAATGTAGTACAAACATTATTTCCTTATAAGTCTGATTTAATAATTTATTTGTAATTTAACCAAAATGTAAATGTTCTAGTCCTTTAATTATTTAACTAATAAATTATTAAATGTATCCTGTGTTTTACTCACGTTGACAAACTGTATCTATGGCGTTTTAGACACGGGATGAAGTTAGCTACAGGTTTTTGGTCACAGGCTGAAGTTAGTTTTATGTTCATTGACAGTTGTCATCTGTTATACATTCGTCAAAATGACGCACCAACGGTATATTAACGGGTTATTTTAAGTACACACAAAATTTTAATTATTTTTTATGACAAATAGTTTTAGAATGATAAGGGTTTAAAATTTTTATTTTATTTTCTTTATTTTATTTTTGTTAGAATATTTATATAAAAGGATTAAACACAATTTTCTAATAACAGAAAACGGCAATTACAACTCCTACACATCAAGCAACAATATGTACAGTCAACAAAACAACTTAAACATCGTAAACACAACATCAACAAACAACATCATAACAAACTCGAACGTAATACAAGAGACCTCGACGATAAATCTAAACATCCTCAACCAAAACATGTCGGATATATCGGGACACAATAATCAGTACAGTAGATCGAATAATCTACCCAACATAATACAGCATGTTACAATAGCGGCGCCAAAGGTGGAGATGGTCGAGGCGGACGCCCCAGCGGTGACAATCGACACTACTACCACAAACAACATGGAAAAATCGCACACGTGCGACATATGCAAGAAATCTTTCAAGCGTCGCGAGCATTTATATCAGCATGTTAAGTTGCACACCGGGTTTAGGCCGTACAGGTGCGAGATGTGCAATAAAGCGTTCATGAGGAAAGAGCACTTGCTTCGTCATATGACGTTACACTCGGGCCAAAAAAATTACCAATGTAACATATGCGACAAGAGTTTTTCCAGGCGCGATAATCTGTTGAAACACAAAAAAACGCACGATAAACAGTCGAATTTTACGTGCGAGATTTGCCAGAAACAATTCGTTATGAAACATTATTATATATCGCATAAGTTAACCCACGGGGAGAAATTTGAAGCCCCATCATGGGACATGATAAAAACTAACTAAATATAGTATTATTTATTTATTTATGTTGGTGTGTTGCCATTTTTCGACTGTCGACACCACTTTTTACATCTGTAGATAGACTATAGAGCTTTAAATACCACTAAATTCGAGAAAATTCGTCTATTTTAAAAATAGGTGTTTTTTAATGTAGTACAAACATTATTTCCTTATAAGTCTGATTTAATAATTTATTTGTAATTTAACCAAAATGTAAATGTTCTAGTCCTTTAACTATTTAACTAATAAATTATTAAATGTATCCTGTGTTTTACTCACGTTGACAAACTGTATCTATGGCGTTTTAGACACGGGATGAAGTTAGCTACAGGTTTTTGGTCACAGGCTGAAGTTAGTTTTATGTTCATTGACAGTTGTCATCTGTTATACATTCGTCAAAATGACGCACCAACGGTATATTAACGGGTTATTTTAAGTACACACAAAATTTCAATTATTTTTTCTGACAAATAGTTTTAGAATGATAAGGGTTTAAAATTTTTATTTTATTTTCTTTATTTTATTTTTGTTAGAATATTTATATAAAAGGATTAAACACAATTTTCTAATAACAGAAAACGGCAATTACAACTCCTACACATCAAGCAACAATATGTACAGTCAACAAAACAACATAGTAATCACAGTCAACAAAACAACATAGTAATCACAGTCAACAAAACAACATAGTAATCACAGTCAACAAAACAACATAGTAATCACAACATCACAACATCAACAAACAACATCATAACAAACTCGAACGTAATACAAGAGACCTCGACGATAAACTTAAACATCCTCAACCAAAACATGTCGGATATATCGGGACACAATAATCAGTACAGTAGATCGAATAATCTACCCAACATAATACAGCACGTTACAATAGCGGCGCCAAAGGTGGAGATGGTCGAGGCTGACGCCCCAGCGGTGACAATCGACACTACTACCACAAACAACATGGAAAAATCGCACACGTGCGACATATGCAAGAAATCTTTCAAGCGTCGCGAGCACTTATATCAGCATGTTAAGTTGCACACCGGGTTCAGGCCGTACAGGTGCGAGATGTGCAATAAAGCGTTCATGAGGAAAGAGCACTTGCTTCGTCATATGACGTTGCACTCGGGCCAAAAAAATTACCAATGCAACATATGCGACAAGAGTTTTTCCAGGCGCGATAATCTGTTGAAACACAAAAAAACGCACGACAAACAATCGAATTTTACGTGCGAGATTTGCCAGAAACAATTCGTTATGAAACATTATTATATATCGCATAAGTTAACCCACGGGGAGAAATTTGAAGCCCCATCGTGGGACATGATAAAAACTAACTAAATATAGTATTATTTATTTATTTACGTTGGTGTGTTGCCATTTTTCGACTGTCGACACCACTTTTTACATCTGTAGATAGACTATAGAGCTTTAAATATCACTAAATTCGAGAAAATTCGTCTATTTTAAAAATAGGTGTTTTTTAATGTAGTACAAACATTATTTCCTTATAAGTCTGATTTAATAATTTATTTGTAATTTAACCAAAATGTAAATGTTCTAGTCCTTTAATTATTTAACTAATAAATTATTAAATGTATCCTGTGTTTTACTCACGTTGACAAACTGTATCTATGGCGTTTTAGTCACGGGCTGAAGTTAGCTACAGGTTTTTGGTCACAGGCTGAAGTTAGCTTTATGTTCATTGACAGTTGTCATCTGTTATACATTCGTTAAAATGACGCACCAAGTTGGTGCCACCAACGGTATATTAACGGGTTATTTTAAGTACACACAAAATTTTAATTATTTTTTATGACAAATAGTTTTAGAATGATAAGGGTTTAAAATTTTTATTTTATTTTCTTTATTTTATTTTTGTTAGAATATTTATATAAAAGGATTAAACACAATTTTCTAATAACAGAAAACGGCAATTACAACTCCTACACATCAAGCAACAATATGTACAGTCAACAAAACAACTTAAACATCGTAAACACAACATCAACAAACAACATCATAACAAACTCGAATGTAATACAAGAGACCTCGACGATAAATTTAAACATCCTCAACCAAAACATGTCGGATATATCGGGACATAATAATCAGTACAGTAGATCGAATAATCTACCCAACATAATACAGCACGTTACAATAGCGGCGCCAAAGGTGGAGATGGTCGAGGCTGACGCCCCAGCGGTGACAATCGACACTACTACCACAAACAACATGGAAAAATCGCACACGTGCGACATATGCAAGAAATCTTTCAAGCGTCGCGAGCATTTATATCAGCATGTTAAGTTGCACACCGGTTTCAGGCCGTACAGGTGCGAGATGTGCAATAAAGCGTTCATGAGGAAAGAGCACTTGCTTCGTCATATGACGTTGCACTCGGGCCAAAAAAATTACCAATGCAACATATGCGACAAGAGTTTTTCCAGGCGCGATAATCTGTTGAAACACAAAAAAACGCACGATAAACAGTCGAATTTTACGTGCGAGATTTGCCAGAAACAATTCGTTATGAAACATTATTATATATCGCATAAGTTAACCCACGGGGAGAAATTTGAAGCCCCATCTTGGGACATGATAAAAACTAACTAAATATAGTATTATTTATTTATTTATGTTGGTGTGTTGCCATTTTTCGACTGTCGACACCACTTTTTACATCTGTAGATAGACTATAGAGCTTTAAATACCACTAAATTCGAGAAAATTCGTCTATTTTAAAAATAGGTGTTTTTTAATGTAGTACAAACATTATTTCCTTATAAGTCTGATTTAATAATTTATTTGTAATTTAACCAAAATGTAAATGTTCTAGTCCTTTAACTATTTAACTAATAAATTATTAAATGTATCCTGTGTTTTACTCACGTTGACAAACTGTATCTATGGCGTTTTAGACACGGGATGAAGTTAGCTACAGGTTTTTGGTCACAGGCTGAAGTTAGTTTTATGTTCATTGACAGTTGTCATCTGTTATACATTCGTCAAAATGACGCACCAACGGTATATTAACGGGTTATTTTAAGTACACACAAAATTTCAATTATTTTTTCTGACAAATAGTTTTAGAATGATAAGGGTTTAAAATTTTTATTTTATTTTCTTTATTTTATTTTTGTTAGAATATTTATATAAAAGGATTAAACACAATTTTCTAATAACAGAAAACGGCAATTACAACTCCTACACATCAAGCAACAATATGTACAGTCAACAAAACAACTTAAACATCGTAAACACAACATCAACAAACAACATCATAAAAAACTCGAATGTAATACAAGAGACCTCGACGATAAACTTAAACATCCTCAACCAAAACATGTCGGATATATCGGGACATAATAATCAGTACAGTAGATCGAATAATCTACCGAACATAATACAGCATGTTACAATAGCGGCGCCAAAGGTGGAGATGGTCGAGGCTGACGCCCCAGCGGTGACAATCGACACTACCACCACAAGCAACATGGAAAAATCGCACACGTGCGACATATGCAAGAAATCTTTCAAGCGTCGCGAGCATTTGTATCAGCATGTTAAGTTGCACACCGGATTCAGGCCGTACAGGTGCGAGATGTGCAATAAAGCGTTCATGAGGAAAGAGCACTTGCTTCGTCATATGACGTTACACTCGGGCCAAAAAAATTACCAATGTAACATATGCGACAAAAGTTTTTCCAGGCGCGATAATCTGTTGAAACACAAAAAAACGCACGACAAACAATCGAATTTTACGTGCGAGATTTGCCAGAAACAATTCGTTATGAAACATTATTATTTATCGCATAAGTTAACCCACGGGGAGAAATTTGAAGCCCCATCGTGGGACATGATAAAAACTAACTAAATATAGTATTATTTATTTATTTATGTTGGTGTGTTGCCATTTTTCGACTGTCGACACCACTTTTTACATCTGTAGATAGACTATAGAGCTTTAAATATCACTAAATTCGAGAAAATTCGTCTATTTTAAAAATAGGTGTTTTTTAATGTAGTACAAACATTATTTCCTTATAAGTCTGATTTAATAATTTATTTGTAATTTAACCAAAATGTAAATGTTCTAGTCCTTTAATTATTTAACTAATAAATTATTAAATGTATCCTGTGTTTTACTCACGTTGACAAACTGTATCTATGGCGTTTTAGTCACGGCCTGAAGTTAGCTACAGGTTTTTGGTCACAGGCTGAAGTTAGTTTTATGTTCATTGATAGTTGTCATCTGTTATACATTCGTCAAAATGACGCACCAACGGTATATTAACGGGTTATTTTAAGTACACACAAAATTTCAATTATTTTTTCTGACAAATAGTTTAAGAATGATAAGGGTTTAAAATTTTTATTTTATTTTTGTTAGAATATTTATATAAAAGGATTAAACACAATTTTCTAATAACAGAAAACGGCAATTACAACTCCTACACATCAATGTACAGTCAACAAAACAACTTAAACATCGTAAACACAACATCAACAAACAACATCATAACAAACTCGAACGTAATACAAGAGACCTCGACGATAAATTTAAACATCCTCAACCAAAACATGTCGGATATATCGGGACATAATAATCAGTACAGTAGATCGAATAATCTACCGAACATAATACAGCACGTTACAATAGCGGCGCCAAAGGTGGAGATGGTCGAGGCCGACGCCCCAGCGGTGACAATCGACACTACTACCACAAACAACATGGAAAAATCGCACACGTGCGACATATGCAAGAAATCTTTCAAGCGTCGCGAGCATTTATATCAGCATGTTAAGTTGCACACCGGTTTCAGGCCGTACAGGTGCGAGATGTGCAATAAAGCGTTCATGAGGAAAGAGCACTTGCTTCGTCATATGACGTTGCACTCGGGCCAAAAAAATTACCAATGTAACATATGCGACAAGAGTTTTTCCAGGCGCGATAATCTGTTGAAACACAAAAAAACGCACGACAAACAATCGAATTTTACGTGCGAGATTTGCCAGAAACAATTCGTTATGAAACATTATTATATATCGCATAAGTTAACCCACGGGGAGAAATTTGAAGCCCCATCTTGGGACATGATAAAAACTAACTAAATATAGTATTATTTATTTATTTATGTTGGTGTGTTGCCATTTTTTGACTGTCGACACCACTTTTTACATCTGTAGATAGACTATAGAGCTTTAAATATCACTAAATTCGAGAAAATTCGTCTATTTTAAAAATAGGTGTTTTTTAATGTAGTACAAACATTATTTCCTTATAAGTCTGATTTAATAATTTATTTGTAATTTAACCAAAATGTAAATGTTCTAGTCCTTTAATTATTTACCTAATAAATTAATAAATGTATCCTGTGTTTTACTCACGTTGACAAACTGTATCTATGGCGTTTTAGTCACGGGCTGAAGTTACCCACTAAGCAAAATACCATTGCATTAACGTTACTGTGATGTTACCAATTACCGTGTAACGTTACAAGGCTGATCACATAAACGATGCATCAACGTGTCAGTGAAGTTAAATGTCCGCCCTACTAACGTTACAATTTAACGGTACAGCTTAACGTTAACACAATGTTACATTTTATTGTCACTGCAACGGAACTTGTGACGTTAATGCAATGGAATCCATTACGTACACGTAACGTTAGATTGTGACGTTAACGTGGCGTTTGATTTTTAACGTTGGCACAATGTAAAATTTGTTACTATTAATTAACTTGTTTGTGACCGTGGCGGGTGCTGGGTTTTGGTTATACAGATGTCTGTTATTAGACTTTTGACCCACAGCAAATTTATATAAGTTTATAATGGCATTAAGGAGACAATTTCTGCTAAAGCAGAATTTGAATTAAAATTTTGCGAAAAAAGATAGTTTTCAGTGTTACCCTTCAGCTCCTGACCCAGCTAATTGACATACATATTTCAAATTGTAATGGTGCAATAAATATTTCACTTTTAAGTTTATCAAATTTTAAACTTTATTAAAAAATACAAGTATTACAGATTTCATATAGGTATATGAAAATATTTTAAATTTTAATAAATAAAAAAATAAAAATGGTAAAAATATGCAATAAAATAAAAATTAAAATTTGTTGATAAACTACAATGAATTTTGAAATGCACTACTTAATTTAAAATGTTAAGTAGAAGGGCCCAGAGGCTGGAGGAGCACACTGAAAAACTAACTGCTTTGCAAACTTTAATTTAAATCCTGCTTGTGCAAAACTTGCCTATTTATTGTCATAAACTTATATGTTTGGTGCGAGTCCCTTGTCTAATAACTGAGATATCATTATATCCAAAATCTACCACCAACCACCAGTAAAAACTTTCTGGGTGGGTTTTTTAAAGAAAAGTAAAAAATAACGAGAATTGCTGTATTAAAAACAAACTAAAAATATCTTTGCCTTTAATAAAACTAACAACATTGAGTAAAGAACTTTACTCAATGCTAACAACTTAAACAAAAACACTTGATGTTTGGGAGGTTTTAAACAAAAAATTTTAATTTTAACTCTCCCTCTCCATTCATGTTTTTATGTTCATTTAAAACTTTACGTAGATCCACCGCATAAAGTTTAAAATCCCACTTGGATTAAATTAACCTAAAAAATAATATAATATTACATAATATACGAACATTTTTCATTATTAAGTAACAATAGTTAAATAGATGACATATTAATAATGCTGCCAGAAGTTTTAGTAAAAAAAAAACAATAAACCCTAAAGAAAATATATTTTAAGTACCTACAAGGCAAAAAAATCACCAGCAAACAAAATGGCACCTGCTTTTAAACAAATAAAACTTTTTATTTATGTTTAAATATAAATAGAGCCATGTAGGTACCAATGTTAAAAATTATAGTTTTTAATATCCTAAATTTATTGAATACTATTTTAAAATAGTATTCAATAAATTTCAACAAAAATTTTTGTTGTTCCGTTTTTAGCGTGTAAATAAAACAGCCTGAGATTACTAATAAATTAGTATACTATATCTTATAAGAGACTGTCTCTGAATTAGTTCTGAAATCAGAAAACTAAACAATAGAATTAAGTACTTACCTTTAATAATCAATTATCTTGAACTACACAACCAGTCACAAAACGCTTTAATAATTTATTAATAATAAATGACACAGAACAATATGACACCACGAGAGTTTGGGCCAAGCGTCTCATAGAGTAAGAAAGAAAAAGAGAGACTTTGAAACCATGTAAACAGTTGACCAAGCGTTAGTGGCGACATCCAACTCAGGGAATGGAAAACTTTCACAGGGAAAGGCGGCAAATTTAAATATAATATATTGGCGGCAAATTTAAATATAATATATTGAAACGTGTTAACCTGCTAACTCCACTTATAGGTTGTAATGCGTTTTTTATACTGTATTTAATATAAAAAACGCATTATAAAAGATAAATTGAGTTAGCGGATTAACACGTTTACATTAATTTATTAATGAATTAATAAATTAATGTAAACGTGTTAATCCGCTAACACAATTTATCCTTTATAATGCGTTTTTATATATTAAATACAGTATAAAAAACGCATTACAACCTATAAGTGGAGTTAGCAGGTTAACACGTTTCAACGGCTATTCTAATTATTTTTCACACTTTAAATTTTATTTCTCAACTTTTGGAGCTAACTGAAATAGCTGAAAAACAGTACAATCGTTCATTAACTAAAACTATACATATTACATTTCAGAACATTTATTATATTTCAAAACAAATAAAATAATACAAGTATTTATTTTTTCTAACAAAACGTGTTTTAATGTTATCACAGTCTCTTAATGTCAAACAAATCACAGGAACAAAATACTAATATAAACAACAAAAATAATATTATATTATAATATAATTATAATAAAAAAATGAATATACCTTATTGAAGTATTTGTTACTCACATTGAGCTCAATCATTTTACTCGTCTTTCAGAATCTCCAGGTACAAGAAAAAAATGTTTATTTTTAAAATTTGGAGCATTATCTAAATAAAATTTGTTGCCACAATTTGGCACTGCACAATGGTATTTAATTTTTTTAGGGATATTCATCACTGCATCCTTTTACTACTTACTATTTTAAGTTACGTATTTGATACCATTCTGCACGATCAGTCTTCAAGTTTTTAGTCGTAGGTTTATTCTGCACGTTCAGTCTTCAAGTTTTTAGTCATAGGTTAATTAACCTGCATGATTAGTCTTCCACTTTTTAGTGATATGTCCATCTAAAATTAGCGCATCATAAATATTTATTATTTTTTTTAAATATCAAAAAGGTATACCTACCATGAAATAAGTCCAGCATAAAGTGAAGTTTTTGTAATTTTCAGTCTTAAGTTTATACAGTATCTAAAATTAACGTATTATGTATTATAATATTAAAAGAAATAAATGTCAGATTATACCTTTGTTATGAGTAAAAGTTGAATTTTAAATTTGTCTTCTGACAAAAATATTTTAACCTAAAATAAATAAAGATCTATACATAATGTGCATATAACAAATTATAATTACTTACCTAGGTATACCTTGTTTTCATCATAGAAAATATTCCATGGTCTGTTAATTGGAAAGCATCGATTGACAAAAATAGTTTAACCTAAAATAAATAGAGATTATAATATATTATATACATACGTGTATAATATAATATATTATGTAATAATATATAATATAATATGTAGATATGCATAGATAATAAAGCATGTAATACGCCTATAACAAATTATATTTACCTACATTGTTTTAAATTATCTTCATATAAAGAAAAAGAATATTCTTTTTCTATGGTCTTCCTGTTGTTAATTGGTTCTTTGGAAGACAACGTAGAGTAATAAAACAGAAGTAATTGTCTTCTCTCGGGTAAACATAGAAATATACACAAAACATAGTCAAAGTTTGACTGTCAAAACCCCACAAAAAGTTAGGTTAAGGCGCTTGCGTATGAAATATCATGCAACAGCGCCCTCCAACTTAGGGAATCGTTGAAATCAAACTGCCCTATCTATAAAATAGTCTCTTTTCTTCTCTTGTCTCTGAAGCGTCTATTCTGGAATATTCATCATGGCGTTATTGTGCCCAGCCAATAAGAACGCTAGGAATATTTAGTCACAATCTAACGTTACCATTCCATCGCATTAACGTCTCAAGTTGCGTCACGTCAACACTTTAAGTTCCGTTGCAGTCACAATAAAATGTAACATTGTGTTAACGTTAAGCTGTACCGTTAAATTGTAACGTTAATAGGGCGAACATTAAACATCACTGAGACGTTGATGCAGCGTTTATGTGATCAGCCTTATAACGTTAGTTGGTAACATCACAGTACCGTTAATGCAATAGTATTTTGCTTAGTGGGATTGTTTATATAATATATATATTATATAAACCATATATGGGCCTCCCAAAATGTAATGAGGTAATAAATTTATGAGTAATTACCTTATAAGGCTATTTATTATAGGAAAATAATTAGATTTTTAATGTCCGAGCGCATGCGTCTGCATATGCAGACGCATGCGCTCCTTGAAAAAGCTAACAGTAACACAGACGCTTGCGACCCTTTTGTGGACTTAAGTAATGTGAATAAACGGCAACCTTCAACATCGAGGATTTGTTAATGCAACGTTAGCACATTAACGTTAAAGTCAAAACCTTATATTAACGTTAATCAACTTTGTATGTTTAGTATCGTTAACCTTCAACAACGAAAGCATGTTAATGCAACGTAACAATGTAACGTTAAAGTTGAAACCTTGTATTAACGTTAATCAACGTTAAATTAACGTTGCTTGCTTAGTGGGTAGCTACAGGTTTTTGGTCACAGGCTGAAGTTGGCTTGACAGTTGTCATTCTGTCATACCATGTTGTAGGGTAGGTTATATTAAGTACACACAAAATTTCAATTATTTTTTCTGAATGATAAGGGTTTAAAAATTTTATTTTATTTTTTTAAGAATATTTATTTATATAAAAGGATTAAACACAATTTTCTAATAACGTTTCAAAAATAAAGAGTTGGAATTTTTCAATGTTTGTGCATGCATTTATGACATAAACTTTATTAATGCATCGCGAAAAACGATTTAAAAAAAAACATTGAAAAAATTATTAAATTTTGTTTATTGTAAACAATTTTTTTGTTATTTGTTGTGCTGTTTATAAATTCCCGTACGGAAATCTATAAATGGCACTACGATTTTCGTATTGTTCATCTTTTACGGGAGGAAGGAGGCAATCTATAAATCAGGCTTTACCCTCTTACACACTATATTTTGTTATGTAAACATTAAATTGAGAATGTGTCAGAATTTGGCAACGTCGCATTTGGACAACGATAGCGTAATGGTTTTATCATAGACATATTAATATGTACAGGTGTACGTTGTATACCAAATGTTTTTGCATTGGTTTTTTCTATTCTGTTTACGACCTTTCAGTGGCTTTACATAATATGCATATCATACCACTTTTTGCTTTTTATAAAGCCAAACCACAAAAGTTTATGTAAGCTTAATCTAGGTGATTTTCCCTCAAAAAGAAAAGGTCATTAATACAAAATATAGCGAATAAGCAGATGTCAGAAATTATTTAATTTTTGTGTTTGTCGAAGAAAAAGAATACCTATAGTATGAAATTAGTTTTATAAAGTTCTCTAGACACTTGTTTATTAAACACTTACTTAACTAAAATGCAATACATAGTTCAAACGCCCTTTTTGGTAAACCTTTAATATAAAAATTGCCAAAAAAAGAGCTATCAACAAGGTTTAAAATTTAATGGTGAAAAATAAAAATAAGATGTTTTAAAAACAATTTTAATTAATATACAATTTTAAATTATATCACAGTAATTATTTTGATTTTTTTATATTCACTCATCAATTTTTGTATCCAAAATTAAAATTCCCGACGGATCTTTTTTTCTGATTCTTCCATTCGAATATCTAGTCTCCTGCGACCCGTCAGGATATAAAATTTTCACGGTACCATCTGGATATTCCCTTCTCTGAAAAAAATGTCAAAAAACCGTATCGAACAAGTCAGTGTTGCGCGATTGCCAAACTTTTTGTTTCTAAATGTTTTTTTAAGAAAAACATTTTATTAAACTCATTATTTTTTTAGATATCCTCCAAAAATCTCGCATTTTGTCAATCTGTTTTTTAATTGACGGACTTTGACAGGCTGTAATTTTTTTGGGGACAATTGTATTATCTTTTTATTAATACATACTTTATTAAAATCGGTCAATTATTTTTAAGGATATTTTCAAAAAAGGAAACAGCTGTTAGTTTGCATCATGGGACTATAACTTTTCCAATTTTTCACCGATTTTGAAAAATTATATTTCAAGTAATAGATATTTTGATAACCTTTAAAAATTCTTAATACTAATATTAAAAAAATATTTAATAAAAACATGCTATGGCTTACCTTTTCAGTTTCAGTATGAATCTCTTTTTGACCATTGGGTAGTACCAAAACCCTTCTGCCATTCGAGTCAATATTCAAGACAGATCCGTCGGTATATTTGACCTCTTCTTTACCATCATTAAATTTAGTCTGCATCACACCGTCAGCGTAAAAAATCTCGCATCTTCCGTCTGCGTATTTTTTTTCAGACTGACCGCTTGGAAATTCTATATATTCTGTTCCATCATCGAAAGTTGTATGCCATGTATTATTGATGGAGTAAAAATATTTCACTATGTTTTTGATGGTGTCAGTTTCTTTGATATCGTTATTATAATATTTGACGACAATATTGGCCCCATCGGCAGAAATATTCTTAACATTTCCGTTGCTGTATTTTATTTGCCTACTGCCGTCTGGCAAAATAGTTTCAATTTTTTCTAAAATATACATTTGAAAATTGTGTGTGGGTGTAATGGCACGCCGTTTTAACATTTATTAAATATTTTTTTATTTAAAATTTTATTGGTTTAAAATTTTCCCAACAAAAAATTTTAGGTTTAAATTTGGGTGAATTTCACGAAATGTGGTGTTACCCCGTGATATTTAATAAAACTAAATGAGTTCGACCTACACTTTTATTGTGTTTTGCTCTTTCATAATTAAGTAGATATTACAGCTCAGATTCCAGATTTTTAAACGCAATTAATTATTTTTTACAATGTTTTAAAAGTCTAAAACCTATCCTCCGTGACTGTTACTTTTTCTAGGTTACAAGCAATCGAATCAAATATAAAATATTATTAAAAATTAAAAGAAATAATTTTTATAACCATTTATGTAGGTTACATCTATTTCTATCCTCCGTAAATTTGTTTTTGCTTTAAATTTTATTCAACAGGCGCTTTAATCATTTTAAATAAGCAAAAAACTCTGACATTATAGATGCATGTGATTCCTGAAGGTGAGTTAGAATTTATATGAAGATGAGAGTTTGCTGTTTTATAATTCAAGTTTAAGTTAATTTGCTATTTAAAAACCTATCCACCGTGAAGTGTAATATCTCAGTAAGTAGATTTTTTCATAAATATTTTATGTAGGTATGTAAAATTGTATTTTTTTAAAATATTAAGGTGTCAAAAGATACAATAACTAAATATACAAAAAAAACATACGAAATCCTAACCTCCGTGAAGCTCTAATATTCAAAATGTATGATTTCTTAAAATTCTTGCATCAGTGCAAAACCACTTATGTTATGTTATTACTGGTGGCTTCCCAAAAGACTAACACCCATTTATAAATTTAAAACTATCATGTATTGACAACATTTACTAACCAACAGTTCACTTCTGTATTAAACAATATTATTTCCAATCAATTTTTGCAAAAACTGATTTTTTAATAAAAAATATTTCTTAAGTATAATTAATTGGGCAGAATATTATAAATCCTAAATTATTATTTTTTAAATTATTTAGATTTAATTGATAAAGTTAAGTTTCTTAGAACTAAATAATAGTGTTGAGACATTTAAAATAAAAACGCATATAAAACTTTTTCTACCAAAATAGTTTAAAAAGTTATTTTTTTTAAACTCAGAACAATTGATAATCAAAAAATATTTTAAATATAAAATGCAAAAGTTTTAGTTTAAAATATTGGTTTTTAAAAATTGTAGTTTTAAAATTTTATTTTACAAAATTATTGGTTTAAATTTGTAAAGAGTCCTTCAAATGATAGTTGTCAAATTTTTAATACACATCACATTTAAATGTAAGTTTTAAATTTTTAAGTGGTAATTTTTGGATTAAAAATGTTTCGACTATCATTTAAATGACTCTTTACAAATTTAAATCAAACCTTTTTATTTTTAAAAATTTTAAATTGCAAAAGCTATGATTACATTTTTTAAATTAAAAAAATCATTTAAATGTAAAGTTATAAATTTTGTTTGGTTTAAATTTGTAAAGATGATAATGATTACATTTAAATGTAATGTGAGAATTTTTTTATTAAAAATTTATCGACTATCATTTAAATTACTCTTTAAAAATTTTAACCAATAATTTTGTAGAATAAGATATTTGAACTAAAATTTTTAAAAATCAATATTTTTAAGCTTAAATTTTGACAGTTGTATTTTATATTTGAAATATGTTTTGACTATGAATTGTTTTAAAAAATTAACTTTGTAATATTCTGTTAAAACATCATTAGAGTGCTAAACTTTAATCTTCAAACTATTATCTAATAAATGCTAAAACGGCGTGCCATAGTTTTTAGAAAATTTACCTTTTTTGGATTCATTAAGACTGCTGTTTTGTGCTGGCAGTTGCCCAAAAACATTTTCGTATTGTTTTTCGAGCGATAAATTTCCAAAAACAGTGCTTTCCATCGATGTCAGTTCGTCGCTGGTGTTTTCCTAAAAATGGCAACATGGCATTTTCCAACAAACACCAAACCGTATTATGCTTACCTGTGGAAAACTGGCTTTCCTCGAGATGTTAATGTTTTCCTTTTTCTCAGTTTTCTTGAGGATTTTTTCACTCCCATTACCAACATTTTGCGTTTTTTTGGTCTCTTCGGTTAATTTAGCGAGATTTTTGTTGATTTCGCTCAACATTTTGGTTTCCGAGGGCCTTCTTGATAAATTTTGGTTCGCTTTTAGTTTTGCGTTATCCCTGTTCAGTTTTTCCACTTGGGTTTTTAAATCGTTGTTTTCCTTCTCCAATATTTTTAGTTGAGAACGTAACCGCGCCGTGGTGGCGCCGTTTTTCGTCTCTTTGAGTTTGAGAAGTTCTTTTGTTTCTATTAATTCTTGCCTTAAATGCGTCAAGTCGTCTTGATCTTTACGAATGTTGTGGACGTTTTTTTTGTAACTCTCGAAAATTTGTTTTTCCCTCTGTAGTTTTTTGTGCAGATCTTCCACATCTTCCATTAAATTGGCCTTTTCTTCGTCAAAATCTTCTTCTAATTTCCTAATTTTTCTATTCAGTTCTTCCCTGTCTTTCCTTAAATTTTTACTATAATCATTCACTCTATCATTCTCTTCCTTTAACTTTTTAATTGTTGCATCTTTTTTAGATATTTCGTTCATTCTTTTATCACATTCCACACAATTTTGATTTAAAGTACTATTAAAACTCGTATTTTCAAAGTTTTCCTTTACTTTTGGAGTTGTATTTAAATTTGAAAACTGATCTGGACTGCTGGAATATGATAAGGAACCACCAGTACTTGACCAAATATCCTCAGAATCTAAAACAGCGATTACCGTTGAATATCCTAGCAACTGCGCCATTTAAAAAAAATAGTATAAACGTTCGTTTGATTTTTAAAACAATTGTGTCGCTAGGAGCCGATAAAACATTTTTTAAGTCAGGTGAGAATGGGAGCAAAAAAACGTATTTCTACTACAACCAAGTATATTCTAGATGATAACCTTGAAATCAAATGCGACCAGTATGGCACGCCGTTTTAAAATTTATTAAATGATTTTTTTATTTAAAATTTTATTGGTTTAAAATTTTCCCAACTTAAAGTTTTAGGTTTACATTTATAAATTTAAAATATTTTCAACTACCTATCATGTATTGAAAGAAAAAAATTACTAACAGTTCACTTCTTTATAAAACAATATTATTTCCAATCAATTTTTGCACAAATTTTTAACTCTATCATTTTTTAATAAAAATAATTTTAAATGTTAAATAAATATTTTATAAAATTATTTAGAATAAATTGGTAAAGTTAAATTTTTTAGTATTTAAAAATATTGTCAAGACATAAAAATACATATAAAACATTTTTTACCAAAATAGTTTAAAAAGTTAAACTTTTTAAAATTGAAAATCAAAAAATACTTTGATTTTTAAAAATTGTTGTTTTAATATTTTATTCTGCAAAATTATTGGTTTAAATTAGTAAAGAGTCTTTTAAATAATAGTCAATAAATTTGTAATACAAAAATTCTCACATTACATTTAAATGTAAATTTTAAAGTGGTAATTTTTGGATTAAAAATTTATCTACAAAATTTATAACTTTATATTTAAATGATTTTTTAATTTACAAAGTGTAAACATAGCTTTAGCAATTTAAAATAGTTAAAAATAAAAAGTTTTGCTTTAAATTTGTAAAGAGTTAAAATTATAGTCGATACATTTTTAATCCAAAAATTACAACTTAAAAATTTAAAACTTACTTTTAAATTAGTGTTGCAACGGTTACGGTTACGGTTAATTCACGGTTTTCGATATTATACGGTTAACCGTAACCGTATGTCGTTAACCGTAACCGTATTTACGGTTTTTCATGCTACTTTGTGAATGCATGTAAAAAAAAATTGAAGAGTAATTAACGTTACCAAATATACCACCTAAGTCAAATCCGTTTACATTCTGGAAAACGTGTTACACGTTTCGGCGTTTAAGAGTGTTGGCACTAAGGTATTATACAAACCATTGTCAGTGAATTCGAAGAGGTTGTTTTCGACTGCAGGTCTTGTGCAAACACCAAATAGGAACAGGCTGATTCCGCAGAATTTGCAGATGTTATGTTTTTTAAATAAAAATTTGACTCGTAAATTTTGAATATTAACATTTAATTTTTTTATATTTTTAAATATTTTATTCAGGTACCTACTTAGGTTTTACTTTACTGTTTTTAGGTTTAAAATGTAACTCATTTCCTATTGTTTTACAGTTTTATTAGAAATTCTGTTTTTGTTTTACATAAATTATTATTTAACCTTTACTGAACGTGTGTATTAATTTCAAAACTTATTTTTCGTAATTCTGTAATTTTTTTTTGAATAACCGTGAATTTATTCGTAACCGTATAGCTAACCGTAACCGTAACCGTAACCGTAAAACCCGAAACCGTTGCATCACTATTTTAAATGTGATGTGTATTAAAAATTTATCTATCATTTAAATGACTCTTACAGAGTCAGTGTAAATTAAAAATTTAAACCAATAATTTTCTAAAATAAAATATTAAAACTACAAATTTTAAAAACCAATACTTTTGCATTTTAAATTTAAAATATTTTTTGATAATTGTTTTGAGTTTAAAAAAAATTAACTTTTTAAACTATTTTGGTAGAAAAAGTTTTATATGTGTTTTTATTTTAAATGTCTCAACACTATTTATTTTGAGAAATTTAAAACAATAGTTTTTATTATTTACAAATTTAAATTAATAAATTTTTATCACTAACATATCCACATTACATTTAAATGTAAGTCGATAATTTTTTAATTCAGAAAGTGTAATTGCTGCTTTAGAACACAAAGAGACGGCATACGCCGACTGCTAAAGCTACGTTTACATTTTGTAAATTAAAAATTATCGACTTACATTCAAATGTAAAGTTATAAATTTTGTGTTAAAAATCTATCAATTTAAAATTTTTAAAAATAAAAAGTTTTGGTTTAAATTTTTAGTCATTAAAATGATAGTCAATAAATTTTTAATCTAAAAATTACCACTTTAAAATTTAAAACTTACATTTAAATGTAATTACATTAAACTTACATTTAAATGTAATTACATTAATTTGAGAAATTAAAACTTCCATTTAAATGTAATTTACATTAATGTGAGAATTTTTGTATTAAAAATTTATCGACTATAATTTAAATGACTCCTTACAAATTTAAACCCATAATTTTGTAGATTTAAATATTTGAACTATAATTTTTAAAAATCAATATTTTTAAGCTTAAAGTTCTACAGTTGTATTTTAAATTTAAAATATTTTTGACTTTCAATTGTTTTGAGTTTAAAAAAAACTAACTTTGAAAATTTCTGTTAAAACATTATTAAAGTGCTAAACTTTCATCTTCAAATTATTATCTAATAAATGCTAAATCGGCGTGCATAGACCAGTTTAAAAAATATGTCACTGGTAGAAAAAAAGTCACGGAATCTGACGTTTGCTTTTCAAAAATGTGGCATGTTTTTAATATCAGTTTTAAACATTTAACATCTTAAGTGCATATAATTGTGGATATTTTTAAGACAATAATTAAAGATTTTTATTTTCTTACACAAAATGAATAAAAATTGCTCCAGGGCACACTTAATTTATTTTGTAAATCAAACCAGAAAAATATGCAGACTTTTGTCTAGCTACACTGAGAAAAATAAACTCTTATTTCAATGTTATAATTATTAACTGAACAGTTTTTGCACATTCAATATGAACAATGTAAAAAATTGTTTTATTTAAGTCTCAAAATATTACCTACAGTTTTTTACATTAAACTCATAAAGTTTTTGAATATACATTTTTATTACTACAAAAATGTACAAAGATTTCAATTAATGCAGTTCAGACATTAAATTAATGATCTTTGATATAAACACTTTTGTATAACAACCTCTGATTGTTTGTTTAAGATGATTTTTTATTTGTTTCAAAAAAATAAAAATAATATTTCCTTAAGTGTTAAATTAACAACCTCATTAAATTAAAATTTTTTCTCAGTGTATAATGCACTGTTTAACCTGCGCCATTTTACCTAAATCAGCCCTTGTAGAATCATCAGTTTCGTTTTCTTTAATCAACTTTAACTTTGATATAAAATTATTAATGACTTCCGTTTTCTCATCTAGCAATTTAAGCTTATTTTCCAGCTCTATTTTGGCTTTTGGCGTTGATGATGTGCTTTGTGGTTTTGTAGGGCTCAATTCTTCTTTGTTTTTTGTACTCTTTAACGATCTAGGAGTGCTGGATAGAATTCTAAGCACACTAGAATTTGTCGAGCAGAAACTGCTGTTGTCTGCTCTTTTTTCCAGGGCTTCGAATATTTGGAGGTCCTGGTTGTCTGTGGTTTCAAATTTAGTGGGGGTTGTGTTTGGACTAAAAAATATTGACATTACCAAAAAATATAAAATTAAAAAAATCACCTTTCTCTATCAGCAGAATTCTTCCTATTACCCAGTCCAAACTTTCTCTTAGCAAACTCATTGATTCGGCTCATAATTGCACCAGATTTCTTAACACTATCAACTTTGGGGTCATCAGTCTCCAACACGGGGGGCACCCACTCCAAAACCCCCAAACCATCCCCTTCAGCGAGCGAGGACTGTTTTTCATCCCTGGGGCTCTTCCTTAATATTTTAGTGGGGCTTTCAATGATCTTGTTGAATGATTCCGATGTTGACCACTTGGTTTTCGGTTTTATACTTACTTCAGGTATTTTTAGTGGTGTTAAGTCAAAAGAGAATTGCTTAGGGCTAACTTCACTTCTACTAGGACTTCTGTGAGCAATTTTAAGGCCTTTTAGCCCTGTTAATTTCTTAACCCTCCTTTTATTTGTACTATGATTAGCATAGTTTATTGACGATTTAAACCTATTCAACCCTGTACCTTTCTTCAAAAATGGTTTTTTAGGTTTACAATTATTACTGAAATCATTTGGAACTGCCCCGTTTTCTTCCCTAAGCTTCTCTTCGAGCAAAACTTCGAAAGGTTTATTATTAGCTACTTCAATGTGATCAAAAACCTCCACGGTCAACACAGGAGGCCCTGAGTTGCTTGTATTCTCCTCATAGCTCACTTCGTTCGAAACACTAACATTCTTGTTCGATAAACCATTCGCCCTTTCCGTTAAATTATACCCATATGAAGTTTCAGCTATAGTCTGCCAATGTTTCAAATCCTGCAGGCATTTTTGGTATGCCGCCATTATTTGTGCATTTTTTTACGCTGAATTTGTAAGATTTTCCGTTTATATTTCTAGGTTAGACGCTGTAAACAAATTTGAATTCAAAAATGACAGTTATGTTAATAATACAGTCCACTGTAACAACGTACAACAAACTCTTATAGATGGAGTTACTGTCGAAAGTGTTGTTAACCTCAAAAAATGATGTGTGTCAAAATTTATTGAATTTTCGTTTATTTTCATATATTTTATGATAAATTAATAACAGAAAGGGTGGCAGGATGTCTAATGTGGAGGGAAAAAGGGATTTCACCCCGGAAGAGTGGGGTTTTTTGACGAAATACTTTGTAGGCAATAATTATAGGTACAGGGAAAATATAATCATACCCAAAAATTTGGGGCCAGTAACGATAAAAACCAACGAAGAGAAAATGGTTGAAGCGTTTTTCGAAAGCTGTCCTTTCAAGGCTTTCATGAGCTGTGTAATGGGTACAAAAAATTGTTTCAACATCCCAAAAACATTTTTACATGGTTATTTTTAGGTTATGGTCTTGGGGCTGCCATTGGTTTATTTTCAAGCAGTATCGGACCATCTTCAGTGACCAGCGTCGAAACACAAACAGCTCGACAAGTGTTTAGAGAAATGAAAACTACAACCCTAGGTTATGCAAAGAATTTCGCGTTAATTGGAGCCTTATTTTCAGCCGTTGAATGCTCCATAGAATCTGTTCGTGGAAAGTCGGATTGGAAAAATGGCACCTACGCCGGAGGTGTGACAGGGGGCATGATAGGGTTAAGGGCGGGGGTGAAAGCTGGCATTGTTGGTGCAGCTGGTTTTGCAGCTTTCTCTACAGCCATTGATTATTATATGCATTCAAGGTTTTAGATTTACACATATTTATTTGTTATTTTGTTAGTAATAAATGTTAAGTAAACAAAAAGTGTCCTTTTATGCATTTTAAACGTTATTATGGATTTTGATCAGTATGGGTTATACTTTAATTTGCACTGGTTTTTAAAAATATGGATTTTAAACACACCCTCAATGTTTTTTTTAAACATCCCTTTGTATATTTGAAATTAGTTATTGTATCTTTTGACACCTTAATATTTAAATTTAAAAATACATACATACAATATTTATAAAAAAATCTACTTCCTGAGATATTACACTTCACGGTGGATAGGTTTTTAAATAGCAAATTAATGAACTTAAACTTTTGAATTATAAAACAGCAACACTCTCATCTGCATATAAATTGACCTTCAGGAATCATATGCATCTATAATGTCGTAAACAGAGGTTTTTGCTTATTTAAAATGATTAAAGCGCCATCCGTAGCATAAAATTTAAAGAAAAAACAGATTCACGGAGGATAGAATCAATTTTTGTAACACCTACATAAATGGTTATAAACAGTATTTCTTTTAATTTTTAATAATATTTTATATTTGATTCGATTGCTTTGGATGTGTTTAATTTACTTAGTGAACTGATATTTTTAGTATGCTTTTACTACCTCAGATATTTGAAAACATAACCTAGAAAAAATAAAAGTCACCGAGGATAGGTTTTAGACTTTTAAAACATTGTAAAAAATAATTAATTGCGGTTAAAAATCTGGAACCTGAGCTGTAATATATTAAGATATATCTACTTGATTATGAAAGAGCAAAAAACAATAAAAGTGTAGGTCAAACTCATTTAGTTTTATTAAATATCAAGGGGTAACATTTCGTGAGATTCACCCAACTGCAACGGTTTTCGAAAAATTATGGATTTTAATCAGAAAACTATTGATTAAAAACCCATATTTATTTTTTTTTAATTTTGATGGTCCACAATAAAAATTTATATAAACCCGGATTTAAAATCCCATTTTGGTTCACCCTGTATACAAAATCAAATGACCAATTATTTTTTAAGGGTTATTGAACCCGGTTTTATGCAGGTATAAAGTTATTTTTAAACTGGTCGGGGTTTAAAATCGAAATAAATCATGTTTTTGGCAATTTTTGTTATGTTATAATGTGGGAATTTGTTTTAAAACATTATGTTTATCATAAAATAATGTTAATAGGTACCTAAAAAATAATAAACATGAGGTTTTAAAATAAATCGTTTTTTTTTTATTTTTTAGTAATAGTTATCAGGCCTATAAATATAAATTTATGTCATTGTTCGAATGGCACAATTTTATTTGTAACTATATAGTCTATAGACATAAAACGTGTAATTATTAAAAGTAGAAAGTAAGGTTAGATCAATCTGACAGAAGTCGAATTTTTGGTTTGATCAAAAGTAGTAAATAATGAATTTTTTACGAGTGTTGGCCCAAATTATACCAAAGAAGTTGTTGTCTACTCTGTAGCAAAATGTCTGTTGACCAGTGTTATTGTTTATTTCGATTGCCCCCCGTATGGCCGCGCCACCGTCAAGCGGTACAAAAATTTACTCTTAAATAAAACTAGAAGTATGTCCAGCAGTTTAATTTATCTCCCAGAACCTCTCGACTTGAGAGGAGAGGTGCCATACCTACAGCAAAGTAAATAAATAAAAATACCGAACAAACTAAATTATCTACCGAAAAAAAAACTACAAAAACAAAAATCAACATAAATTAAAAGGCGAAACAATAGCATTCAATATATGAAAATGCATTCAGGACTAGTGACAAAGTCGTTTTAAACATGTAAAAATAATTTATTTTACACAGTAAATATTATTTGTTTTGTGATATCTGGTGAACGTTAATGAGTGTTAATTGATGAAAAACTGTGCAAAAAGTGTGTAAAGGGGAAAAATACCAGGTAAGAATATTACATTTCTAAATAAATTAAAGAAAAATAACTAAATCAAAAGATATTATTTAACACAAAAATTTCTAAATTATAGCCAGTTAAAATTAAAAAAAAATTAAAATTTTGTCTATTATCTTACAAAATATTAATTGTTATTTCAAATAACAAATAATAGCCAAGACTTATTTTAAATTTAATTAAAGATTTTATAAACATTTTTAATTTATTACAACATTTTTTAATAGGTATTGGTCACAAATTATTGGCTTTAAAATGTTCTATTATTAAGAATTGAACGGTTTTGTAACACCCTGTATTTTTGAAAATTTCTAATTAACAATCTAGTTTATTTACTTTATTTTTTTATTAACACAACATGTTTCTTCATTCATGATCTTAGAAAATGGTTAAGCAATAATTATAGTTAATAAAAAAATATTAAATAACAAATTTATGCAATGTCGGTTTATTTACATATAAATAAACAATAAAAATTATGTAATTACATATATAGTAAAAAGGATTTTTAATTTATATTTAATTTAAAATATACAATGTTTATAAATATATATTATATACCTATAGGTATATACATATATGTATGTATGTATTATTCATTTTTTCAAAATAAAATGCCCATTAAATGTAATAAACAATTGTTTACAATTTAAATTATTATCATTATGTTATAAATTAGCTAAATTAAAAAACTTTTAACAAAACAAATTGATAGTCTGTTAACTAATTTTGTACTAAAAACCCCATTCAAAACACGCACATAAAGAATATTAATAAAATTTATGGATTTTAATCAAGGCCTCAAAACGCTTAATTTTACACAAAAATCTTTTATCAAATTTATGGATTTTGATCATAGCCTCAAAACAGTTATTTTTACTTAAAACAACTTCTGGGCGATTTTTGTCAAATTATGGATTTTAATCATTTTATGGATTTTGATCATAGTCTCAAAACGCTCATTTATGCTCAAAACAAAGATTGCCGCGGTTTTTCTCAAATTATGGATTTTAATCAGTCAAATGATTATAATCACAATTATGATCAAAAAACTAAAAACTCTTATTTCTCACTACAAAATGTATGCGATAATTTTTATGCGTCCACGGTATACAAAACGAGATTTGCCTCATAAATTATGCATTATTTACAAGCTACAGTTTAAAATATAATTACGGTAATCGCGGAAAAATATTGCAAATTTTAACATACTATATTGGCCATAACTGGTTACGCACGGCATTAAAAATTTATACTCATGGTAAATTATTTTTAACGAGTGCCTATAGTGGCTATAATATTTTTAACGACATAATAAAGACTTTTGTAAATATTTTATAAGAACGAAGGTTGTAAAAAATCTTACATATACTGGGAAAATATACCTAAAAACCTTAAAAACAAAAATCGAAAAGGTAGCCATGGAAAATAGGTTTTTTGGCTATAATTCCTTTATTTTTGCGCCAAAATATATCGAGTTGTTACTCAAAAAATAGGATTTTAAAATATCTCCAAAAAGAACCAAAAATTATTTTACTTAAAATTATATTAATATTATATTACTTAAAATTATATTAATTAAAAGTTTTAATTTAAAACAACTTTTTATCTTACGGCCATAACAAGTAAAGTTGAATAGCCTTCTTGGCCAAAGTAGGCATTGATGGACAGTCAATTGTTTTATACCGTTCTTAAGAAGACTTGAAGAAGAAGAATTAACGAGGATACAGCCTTTAAGATAACAAACCGTAGTTAATAAATATAGTGATGTTTGCTGTTTTGGGCAATATTTTGAAAAAATTGTATTGAACTATATTAATATTTTTGGATTATTTTGAAGATAAATAAATTATCTGTTATTTGATTCGTACCAAAATTAAAATTGGTTTAAAAATAATTAAGTTTTGGCCTGTTGAAATTTTTCAAAATTTTTAGATAATATATTATACGAGTATAAATATAATATATGGTTGTATATTTTTGTAACTAGGTAGTACTGGGACATTTATTATTTTTTAAATATTGTTTATAATTTTTAATAAAATCCTTACCCGATTTCAAATATTATTAATAATAATACATTTATAAAGATTGTACAAAAAAATTCCTTACAGCCTTTTTTAAAATTTTAAAATGTCTTGAATAAAATGTTAACATAATCAACAAGGCCTGTTTGGCATTTGTCTCTACCTGAAGATAAGTTGTTTTATTAAAAAAACTAGGTGGCCTTGAAGTCAGTTTTGCTAGACATGATAAATTACACCCTAAAAATATTTTTTTATTTTTTGTTGTATCAATTTAAACGAAACTTGGCATAAAACAGAATATTTTTAATTATTATCACAATGCCTATGTAAAATTAAAAATAACATAAAATATAATATTATTTTTTTAAATTTCAAATTAAATTACGTTAAAAGTTTTTCGACATACCCTGTATATATTTAAATACAATTTCATACGTACAGTATTATTAAAATAATTATTGACCGCTGGTGTACCATTACATGTACTACTAGTAAATAATAATGAGTTAAAACCATTCAAGGCAAAGTGAGGTTTTATGGTATAAAAATACCACTAAATTAAATTGCATTTTGTTTACAACATGTTTATTGTTTATATATAATTACCAAATACCGACAATCGATTGATTAATAATTACGCGCGGCATATAAAAAATATTATGGATTTTAATCATAGCCTCAGGACGCTTAGTTTTGCCCGAAACGATCTTTGGTGTGATTTTTTAAAAAGTATAGATTTTAATCAGATTATTTATGGATTATTAACACAAAATTATGGATTTTAATCATAGCCCCAAACAGCTTATTTTTTATTAAAAGAATAATTTTTTAAAATTATGGAATATAATCAAAAAATAATTAAAAAAAAAACTTTGCAAAGATTTTTTGTTACAAAAAACAACATTGTATAACCTACATAACATAACATGATTTATTAATTATGCCGCGTCATTGTAAATAATTTTTTGTGTTTGTAAGATTGTTAGATCTTGAACGTTGTTAACCCAAATAACCGATGGGTACCTAAGTAGATACCAAAAAATTGATTGGTAAATAGTTCTAAAAGGTTAACAAATAATTATAATTGTTTACTTATATTTTGTTGTGGCTACCAAGGTGAATTTCTATTCGTTTAGTTTGTTTATGTTTATAGTTTAAAACTTTAAAAATTACTATAAATTCATATTTAAAAAACTATTTTTTTGAGTCTCCTATGAAAATTTCTAGGCAATCATATTTTAAGAGCTTTCTCCAAAAATCGGCTCGATTCAAATCTTTTGCTAAAGTTAGCAAAAAATGTGGAAATTATTTTTTTCTCAATGCAAAATTATTAAATAATCTAAGTTTATATGCACGATTGTACCTTTTGATTTCGCCGGCAGCAAACTAGTACCTACATATACATTAGGGTGGCCCAAAAAAAACGAATATTTTTTTTCTTCTCGTCTCTTGTGAAAATATGTTGGTTTGTCATGTTTTAAGAGCCCTGTCAAAATATCAGCTCGATTAAAAATTTTGTAGGGGTCGCTCAAGATTTTTAAAAATTTTCAAAATCGTCAAAAATTGAATTTTTATTTTATTTTAATTCTTTTTCTCGTCTCGATATTATTTTTTAGGTTGGAAATAATAAAAATTCTGTAAATTTCAAATCAATATTTTGATTTCTAAAGGTCGCTAAAAGTTCGTTGATATTTATATTCAGAGGTCGCTCGAAAACATTCAAAATACTCTACTTTGAAAGTTAAAAAAATCTTGAGCGACCTTTATTAAAATATCGATTTGAAATTTTCAGAATCATTATTATTTTTAAATTAAAAAATAATATCGGAACGAGAAAAAAAAATTAAAATAAAAAAAAATCCAATTTTTGACGATTTTGGTAATTTTTAAAAATCTTGAGCGACCCCTAAAAAATTTTTAATGGTGCTGATCTTTTGACAGGGCTCTTAAAACATGACAAACCAACATATTTTCACAAGAGACGAGAAGAAAAAAAATATTCTTTTTTTTTGGGCCACCCTAATATATGTACATACATATGTAGGTAATACCTACTAGGTATGCCAATGAAGCTTTAATAATTTCGGGCAGAGTACCCATAAAACATCCTCTTAACTTTCACTGTGAAAAACTGCTTCTATATCGCATTTAAACGGCTGTCAATCCAATTTCAACATAGTCGGTTTCACACATTTTAAAAGCTGGTAAAACAGATTCCTAACACTAATTTTGGTTACATTATTTTTTATAGATGGGTGAATATATTGACATGTCCCCCAATTGAAAATGATTATTTTTTATTTTTGATTGCTTCAATGTTAGTCTAGAATGGGGTTTTTGGAAGCCACCATTTTGAATTTTAGAGCTTCACGGAATATAGCTTCACGGAGGTTAGGATTTTTGTATATTTGAAATAAGTTATTGTATCTTTTGACACCTTAATATTTTTTAAAAATACAATTGTACCTACATACATAAAATATTTATAAAAAAAATCTACTTACTGAGATATTACACTTCACGGTGGATTGGTTTTTAAATAGCAAATTAATGAACTTAAACTTTTGAATTATAAAACAGCAACACTCTCATCTGCATATAAATTCTAACTCACCTTCAGGAATCACATGCGTCTATAATGTCGTAAACAGAGGTTTTTGCTTATTTAAAATGATTAAAGCGCCATCCGTTGCATAACATTTAAAGCAAAAACAGATTCACGGAGGATATAATCAATTTTTGTAACACCTACATAAATGGTTATAAAAATTATTTCTTTTAATTTTTAATAATATTTTATATTTGATTCGATTGCTTTGGATGTGTTTAATTTACATAGTGAACTGATATTTTTAGTATGCTTTTACTACCTCAGATATTTTAAAACATATAGGTTATCCTAGAAAGAGTAACAGTCATGGAGGATAGGTTTTAGACTTTTAAAACATTGTAAAAATAATTAGTTGCGGTTAAAAATCTGGAACCCAAGCTGTAATATCCACTTAATTATGAACGATCAAAACACAATAAAAGTGTAGGTCAAACTCATTTAGTTTTATTAAATATCACGGGGTAACACCATCGGGGACATTTCGTGAGATTTACCCAGATATAACTTTATAAAAATATTTAAATTAATCAGTAAATTTTTTTTTATAATATTTGCCCTAATGTTTTATCAAACTTGATAAATAAGGGAATAAGGGTGTCCCAGAACTCGCGCCATAGCGCCCTTAAGTCAATTGACTCCCTATACATATATATTGAGTGTATATTGAGTGTATATTGAGTGTATATTGAGTGTTATGGCTGCATTTTTATAACACTCTGTATATTAAGGTCGCGCTATAATGCATTATTGTATAATTTAGTTTTGTTAAGTTAATGATTTAATTCAGCTTTAAATAAGAGATTAAATAGTATAATTTCCAAATTTTAAATTAACTCTTTATTTTCTTAATACGCCATATCCCTTTTATTGTCCTAAACATTTGTACATACAAACAAAAACTTTTTAGGTCAAAATTTAATGTACTTTGGTGGTATTAACGTTATTCCTATAAACATTATTAAGTAAAAAAATTGATTGTTTAATAAATTTGTTGTTTCTTTGCAGTATTATACAGTTGTGATGACTCGTGAAAGTTTTTGAAAATGTTTTGTACTATGAAAAAACAGTGATAAATCTTCAGAAGAAAAACTGCTTTAAACCGTACTAAAAATGTAAGTAATAAAAAGTTTTGTTTGAAAAGATAAGGACTTAGGTAGGTACATCTCTTTACATTGTTTTAGCATTATTAACAAGATTAATAAAGTAAAACCCGATTTTTAATATCTTATAAGATATACTCGTTCCTACCTATATATCTTAAAAAAATACTTATTTTGACTTTGTTTTAAACCAAGAAAAATAGCAAAAATACCATGAAAATTATGTTAAAATTTCTAAGAACTCACTAAAAGTCCCCAAAATATATGTCTGTAAAAAAGTTATATAGTTTCACATTCGTGGTCCCTTAGAAATTTCTGGGTAACGAAAAAAGGTATCAATTTGAAATTTTAAAAGGGTTTAAAATCCATTAAGTCTATTTTTCTAGGTCAAACCGAACCTAAAGTAATATTTTGTATCAAGAAATCTGTGACGGGTGAGTTGACGGTATCTATGGTTACCACGTAATCTGTCGTTCAAAATTTATTGTCGTCAATTTTTTAGGTTGTTATAAACAATTTGTCTTCTAATGAAGTGTTTTGTTAACAATATTACTGATAAAAAATAGCAGTTAGTTGACATTGACATTGACTGGCCAAACATTTTAAAAATTTAATCGTTATACAAACAATATTTGCTAATTTTGAAAAAAACTCAATAAAGCTGTGGGATTTCAACTAGATAAAGCACTAGACAATGAAATATAATGGTTATTTGTTTTACAAGTGTTGAAAAGCGACTTTTTCATGCGAGTGTTGCTAACGAGTGTGCATTATCACGAGCTTGAAGAAAGCTTTTCTCACAAGTGAAACAATGTTTTATCTACGACCCTTTTATTTTTTATTATATTCAAATACAAAATAAAACAACCTAAAAACGGGTTTGACAGCTGTTAGAATTACTTTCATCTTATTCATTTAATTTTTAAGGTATAAGTTACTTAAAATAAATAAATCTTATCAATTTAAATAAAGGCACTAAAAATTAAAATTTATTATACAAACACAATTAATTGTATTCTAAATGATATTTAGACATACAAATACAAATACAATACAAATTTTGAAACGAATGTTAAACGATGCTGTCAATTTCTTTTCACACAGACCTGTCACTTTTCACACAGAAATTTCACTTTACATTCGTGTTTTGCCTTGCCAATAAAAAGATTCATTTTTTAAGCAACGATGACATTACGAAATTTGACAAAAAGAATGCGTAACTGTAACAGAGCTAAAGAGCTAAGAGGTCGGTTAAAATCAGGGACCAGGACCGAAACCGAAAAAAACCGAAAACCGGAACGGAACCGGTTTTTTTTCCGAACCGAAACCCGAACCGGAACCGTTTTCGCTTTTGATAAAATCTGTTGGACCGGAACCGAAACCTTTATTTGCTTTCATTCTAATAACATTATATAACATATATATATATATATATATATATATATATATATATATATATATATATATGTGAGGTTATAGATTAAAATTACGTAAAACAAATAACCTCACTGGAACCGCTTAAAACCGAAAAGAACCGAACCGTTATAACTCCACGAAACCGAAACCGGAATCGGAACCATTAAAACAAAAATAGGGTGCACCAAAACCGTACCGGAACCGATATTTCATTTCGGTCCGGGTCCCTGGTAAAAATAGAGAAAAGTTGCGAAGTCTATTAAAAAGGCATTTAAAAATAAGGTGTTCTCAAATAATTTGAAAAAATTAAAACCTGTCAAAACCAAAAATCGTTATATCTTTGTTATTTCTGGAAATTTAAAAAAAAGTACCAAGGTAATTTTTGGTTTTGACAGGTGTTAAGTTTTTTTCAAATATTTTAATAACCGCTGGGTTCTTGACAATTTATAAATTTTATTTTAAAACGCTTGTAAAATTTAAAAAACAGGTACCTACATAGAAAAAACACAAACATAAACAACATTGCTGTTAACCCAAATAAATATATAATCAACAAATATTAATTAAAATTTCGCAAATAAATCCCGAATATTTTTAAAAACCCAAAGTCTGATCTAAAATTAAAATTCTATAACAATTAATCATATTTTGAGTTATTTATGAGGTCAACTTTTAAGATTTATAATTTTTAAATAAAGTAAATGATGCATTTGATTTTATTACTTTTAATTTTTTAATTTAGCGTTTACGTCAAAATTTGTTATTCTATACAAATAAAATAAGCACATGTCCGTACTGATTCATCACCGCCCAGATTAAACCGCTGGACCTAAAGGGCTGAAATTTTGATAGTACATTCCTATAATAATATTTTGTAAAATTTCCTTCCTAAGGGGGTAAATGGGGACACTCAAAAATTCAGTTATAATTCATCCCGGCGCATCCGCCATTTTTGAAAGTATTTAACAACTAAACGGATTATAATGAAATAAAATAAAATCTTATACACTCACAGGCAAAATAATTGATCCACACAAATTTTCGATGAATTTCAATCGCAAATAACTTTTTTATTTGATTTCGGATTTAAACAAATATTAAAGAATATTGTAGATACATTAATGGAGAACCGCTATTTTAAAAATTACTAAAAAATACATGTACGTTTATAATATACAGGTTAAAACAAAAAGATGTTTTTAACCATAAGTTTATGACACTTTGTAGATTGGCAAAACCGTATATTGTTCTAAATTAAGTTTTTATTATCAAGTCACATCTATTTTTAACAGTTTTGTTTTTGGTTCACCTTGATATATTTATTTTTGTGAAAAATATGGATTTTTTTAAAAAAACATTGCAATTTCCAATATTTTTCCTGTATAAACTAAGGTTGCTATGGTCCATCCATAGCCTATGGAGGATGACAGTGACAGTTTTGTTGAATCATCCCATACTTGGACATGTCATATACAGCTTTCAAAAGCTATCAAATTGTTTTTTGTAAATTAATGTGTTAATTTTGAGGTGTCTTCTTACTTTTAAAAATGTCTCCAACTGATGTTGCCTTTGTACTTTACTTCTTGTGACGTTTAAAACACTTGCCTCGTAATACTGTGACAAAAAAACTAAAAAATTTTTACTAAGATATTCTGATTAGTCATGCATGACTCAGCGCTTGCGGCCGAATTTTTTTTTGTTAACTCTATTCCAATGAAAATAAAATAACTCAGGACTGAAACTTTGCGAATTCGAAAAAATGGTATTTACCTTTAAAAAGTTAAATGGTATTTACATTTAAAGGAAAATTCGTCTTGAAATTTCAAGAAAAATTCACCTTTCCCCCTTGGACCGCCAATTTTGGGACACCCTGTATAGATGACCTCTTATTCTTCCTTAGAAGGGACGCCGCGGGTATACAGCATTGAACTTTACCTAACATCCATTAATATAGTGATCATATCTTTTAAAATATTGTACATTTAATAAAATAATTATATAAATTCTTATCTGAATATAGCACACGAGTCAAAACATTGCATATTTTTGTTTAAATGTAAAACGCATTTTTCCCAAATGTGGACCATCAAACGACCTTATTTTAACAGAACTGGATATATCTCGGTCTAAAATTTTACCCAAAAATTTATCATTTTTATTTCGTCATCAACTGAACATTGATTAAAGTTAAACTGCAACTGATTTCGAGTTGTATTGTGTTATTATTATTATTTAAATATAAATCTTACTTTGAATACAGACATGTTATCTTTTTTGTAAAGAACAAAATACATATATATACCTGCCTAAAGACCACATAATATGATTGTGGCAATCTTACAAAATTCGGAAATCTGGAAGATCTGACCGCTGTCTTAAAATGAATTAGTCAAAAATAACTAATTATATGTAAGTAATATTTGACTTATAGTCATAGCGAAAAAGCAGTCACTAATAATTAGTCCAATTTTACTGAATGAAATAGTCAAATTACACGGTGGTCAAAACTTAAGTATAGGACGAACAAAAATGCCAACCAAAACTGATAGCATATTTTGATTATAGACCCTTTTGGTAACACTAACATGTATTTATCAAAATCCCAGCTGATCCTATTTTAAAGTTTTGCAAATTTTTTTGTTTATCTATTTCTATATATTATTTTGCAATTATTGTTCTAAAACTACCTGTACAATTTTAATAAAATTAAGCAAAATAAGTAACTTTGTATCATTTAAATTACTTTACTCCCCAGTATTAATTTATTGAGTCACCTATTATTTTTTACCACTCAAAACAAAACATAACAAAAAAAACGAAGATTTATATCTTAAATATTTTTTATAACAAAAAATACTGGAAGTTTGTCTATGAAATAATTACAACTTGCAAATTTTGTAAAACAATATTTAAGGTGGTTATGAAAAAAATTGCTATACGTTATAACGCAAGTGACATTTTGCTTTAGTTGTTTATTTAATGTATACTTCATAAAGTTAAAAATAGTATTTTAAAATGAAAATTAAACCGAAATTCAAGTTAAGCCATGAAGAAAATCGAAAGAAGGTATGTGCTGGCTGTGGAGACAAAATTGTTTTTGGTAATCGAAAAATTCAGAGTTTAGGGTTTCTGAGAAAATATAAAAATTACTGCAGACTTTTTCAAACGAACACTTTAACTTAAGTGATTCAAAATTACCTACTTCAATATGGTAAAAACGGTATTTTCCATAGCCACAATTGCCAAATTTTCAAAATTTAGAAATTGCTAGAGAATTTCGCGGCAGCCAAGAATGTATGTGCTTTATCTGCAAAATGGCAAGATATAAAGGGCATAAAAAATTATTAAGGAAAGAGGACGGACGAACGAACTAAAGTTTTGATATGCTGTTCCTTTCTAGGGGATATCGCTAGATGTAAGAAGCATGTTTGTACAGAGACTAAAGAATTAAAAAATACTGTTTCCATGTTAAAAACAATTCCATGTAAAACCCAAGAAAAAGTTTTACTGAAAATTTAAGGCAAGCAGTAATCGATTTTGCTTCAAAGAATCTTTAGTTATTTATTAGTTTTGTATTAGATAGCTTAAAACAATAAATAAGATACCTAAGTATTTTACATTATTTTGTATTTATATCTGCCAAATTTTTAAAAACATTTGATAATGGTACTAGAGTATTTTATCGAAATGGCATAAACAATTTTAAAATACTAAGAAATATGCAAAAGTTTAATAAAGGATCAGCTGGGATTTTGATAAATTAATGTTTGTGTTACCAAAAGAGTCTATAATCAGATTATGCTATCAGTTTTGGTTGGCATTTTTGTTCGTCCTATACTTTAGTTTTGACCACCGTGATTAGTAGATTTAAATTTAAAAAAGTTTCGACCCAGCCGGGGATTGAACTCAGGTATGTCGCTTGTCAAGCTGTTGTCATAACCCATTCGGCTATCAGCCGCTCTTATAAAAATCAATTTTATTTGTTAATAAATATGGTTCATAATATTTTAAAGTTAAATAGGTATATTATTTGTGTTGCTGTTTTGAGCTAAACTTTTTGCATCTTTGTTTGTTTTTATGGGCCATTTAAACATGGAGCCTATAGGCATATATGCATTTAATTTAAATAATACTTTGTTGTTGGCCGCAAACGATTAAAGAAATTAGTTACTTTTAACTCTCATAAATAGTCAAAGATGGTGACTAATCTTAAATTAGTCAAATTTTAACTATTTACGTAGTAAAAAATAACTATTTAAAAGTGAACACGGCTATTTTATTTTTATTATTTCATTTTAAGAGATCTTCTTTGAAAATTAAATCAAATTTGAGCTACAATAGAGTGTGGCCTGCTAGGTCCCCAGACCTAACTCTATTTGTTCATTTGAAGTATATACTTAATATTATTTAAAGAATAATTGACGAAATTCACAATGTTCAAGAAGTGCAAAATGTGAAACAAGAATTCAAAAATCGTTTACTTTAAGTACTTTAGGTAATCGTTTTAATGCCCATTTTAAATTTTTAATTTTAAGCCATTTTTCTCAAAAATTTTCGTATGTAACATAATGATATTAATAGGTATCTTTAAAATTCTGTTTGTTGGGGGCTCTTTATTTAAAAAAAAATAGTTGGCTATGTCACCATAAAATTTAAAATAAACTACAAAACAAGTTTAATAAAAATTATTTTTTAATATTGTCGACATTTCACTCATTATTCCACACTTTTGAGCTACCTTGTATAAAGTTTATTACCCAATTGAAGCAATTGTGCATCATTGAAATAGAACAGTAAATATTATTGTGCATAAAAATCAATTTTCATTGCATTTGTTTGGTTTTATGTAATACGAATATTTTTTAATTAGAGACGTCACATTTGCGCAATTTTTTTTAATTGACGTTATTAATAAATAACACAAATTAAATTTTATATCGAATGTTGTGTTACACGTTTCATAATACTTTTATTATTGTTTTTTAAAATTTAATTTCTTTACGCACGGTAGGGAATAGTTATTTGTTTTACAAGTGTTGAAAAGCAACTTTTTCATGCGAGTGTTTAAGTCGCTCACGAGGCCATTGAAACAACACATTTTTTACTATATTCAAATACAAAACAGCTGTTAAAAATTTTAACTTAAAATTACTTTCATCTTATTCTTTTAATTTTTAAGGTACAAGTTACTTAAAATCAATAAACTTATAAGGAATACCTTCTCAATTTAAATAAAGTTAGTAAATTTGGAATTTATTATACAAACACAATTAATTGTGTTCTGAATGATGTTTAGATATACATATACAAATACAATACAAATTTTGAAACGAATGTCAAACGATGCTGTCAATTTCTTTTCACACAGAAATGTCACTTTACATTCGTGTTTTGCCTTGCCAATGAAAAAAAACATTTTCTTAGCAACGATGCCATTACGAAATGTGACTTTTACATAGTGGTCGTAGAAAACAACAACATTAACAATTATTGTCTTCTTCTTCTTCTTTTTCATTGTTCCACTAGTGGTACAATAATTTCATTGTTCAACTAGTGCAACAATAGCTTACTTTGTCGATTGTTTTCGAAAACAATCGACAAAGTAAGCTTCAAGTATTACGTAACGCAATTTTTGGAGATTTTTTGGAGATTTTTAAACCCCCTTCCCCCCATGTAACGCGCCGTAACGTTTTTCTGTACCCTCCCTAGTAAAACGTTACGTAACCACCAAGTGACTATTTTTACCTAAAAATCACAATTAAGTGGCGTAAAGTACCGGAAAAATAATAATGTTACGTAACGCGTAGTTCAAACTATCCCTCCCGCCCCTGTAACGCATCGACGTTTTACCCTGCATATATTTTTAATAAAATACTTTAACTAACAATTTAATATATCAACAATATTTTAGTAAAAAAGAGCAACGTGTAATGTAAGAATGGGGGACACTTGAAACATTTAGTAATAAATTGGTAGTAAAAATTGTTAATAAATATTTCATAAAATAAATGTTATATTTTATTGTCTGTAATTAGCTATAGCACTATAGTGCTTTATCTAGTTGACATCCTACAGTCTTTTTCAAAATTGGCAAATACTGTTTGTATAACTTTTAAATTTTTAAAATGTTTGGCTTGGCAATGTTTTTTATAAGTCACTGACTGCTATTTTTTATCAGTAATATTGTTTATAAAACACTTAATTAGTCAACAAATTGTTTATAACAACCTGAAAAATTGATATTATAATATGTAAAATTTCAAAACGATATCTTTTTCCGTTCCCCAGAAACTTGTAATGGACCAAGAATGTAAAAAACCCTGTATACCAATGATCTTTGGTTGGAGTATTTGACTAAAAACAATATTTATAAATTTAAATGTTTTTTAACCTTTTTAATTTCCGGAAATATTAACAACAAATATGTTTGTTTTAATCATTATTTTTAGTATTACTTGAAGCCAATCAAGAAATAAATTTAAAAATAGCAATTTTAAGATTTTATTTATAATTTTAGTCATAAATAACTTTTATTATCTAGTCACTAACTATTAATGCTTTATTTCATAACGAATAAAAAGATATAAAAAGGCTAAAAAACCTTATCAAAATCATAAGACGCATATCTAAGAAACTTTGAAACATATTGAAATAAAAGGTCACTTAAGATCAGACAATATAAAAGTATCAAACATTGTATCTTAACCGAAAGAATAAATTAAAAAAAAAGACTGTAAAATTTTTGTCTTCAGGATTTAAGAATAACCTTTTTTAAGTATAAGGGTTAGCAAAATTAAAGATAATAAAGTTGTTGGGGTTATTTTAAGAATAGCGCATCCAATTAATTTTTTTTATTAATCTTCATTCCACTTTAATAAATCAAAATGAACATAAACAAACATTAATTGAAAAGGATAGATAACGCATGATGATCGTCTATATAAAGACGGCCTGGAGAAAATATAATTTCAGTTGTTCGAGTTAAAATGCGCATAGCCTATCTGACTACGGGACATAAATTCGATTTGACTTCAGTTTGTCACTTGCTATGGACCATAGAGCTTAAATTGGCCATAGTATTTCCATTGTACCTACAAGTAGAATCCAAGTATTTTTAAGGGACTGGAAAATTTAGGAAATTCGTGATTTTTGTATTTTGAAAAATAGTGAAAATTGTTGTGATAGTTGATCTGTGATAGAAATCTAAACGCCAAAGAAGTAGTAGGTATTTTTGTACAATTTAGCTTTCTCTCTAAAAATGAATTATATATAATTTAATAGTTATAAGTGGCTGCTTTTTCACTTGTACTCCTGATAGCACACTTTATTCTAAGAATGTTTTTTAAACCTTCCAGTGAGAATATTCTTAGGATCATGCTATATTTCTTCTAAAGAACATGCTTAAAAGCCATATAGCATGATCCTAAGAATATTCTTACTGGCCTATAGACAGGTTCTTAGAAGGTGCAAAGTTTTAGTGGTAAAAATTAGTCTACTCTAAACATATGCTTAGAATGTTATAAGAAAGTAATTGCTATAGAAAGTTAACTTAGGAATATTCCTGTTAAGCATATTTAGTTCAGTTACCTATACCATAAACTACGTATAAAGGTATATACTTATACTTAAGTACCTAATTAGTAATTAGTATTAAAATACCAAGTAAAAAACACAATCCAAAATATTTTTTTATAGTTATTTGTCAAATTAAAACAATATTCGATAACAAAAATACTTTCACTATAGGTATTTTATTTTATGTTAAAAATAAATATTTATCAATTCTGTGGGTAAAAGGCATAAGGGGATAAGTCAAAACAATCAATTTTTTAGTAGTGCCTTAAACGTGTTTGCATTAATTTAGGAAATACATTTATGGTTAGCGGGTATATCCTTTTGCCAGCACATGTCATATGCTAGCAAAAGGGTATGCTCGCTAACCATAAATATATTTCCTGAATTAATGCGAACACGTTTAAATCTCTACCGAAAAATTGCTTTTTTTGACTTATTCCCTTATGCCTTTTACCCACAGAATTTGTATACCGATTTTTTATTTCTGAATTAACATTTTTGTGTATAATAATCCTAACTATCTTCAACTTCAATCTAATCTGACTTAGCCAACAAAATTTGCCAATTTTACTTTTTATGAAATAATGTCGTACAACTTATGGTTTAGAGGTCAAATTGTTTATTTAATATTTTTAAATAAATATATATTAATATGTCGCAAAATTTTTTAAGGGGATGACAAATACATTTCACTGTCATATTATGACAGTGAGGCGTATTTGTCGTCTCCTGAAGAATTTTACGAATGTAGAATACAACATATTAGAACGTGGGTATCTGACATATTTGGAAATATTCTCAAAAGCTTCCTAAGAAACCTTCTAAGAACATTCCAAAAACGTATTCTTAAAATGTTCTTAGGATGCTTTTTAGGAAGGTTTTAAGAAGCTTTTAAGAATCTAATTGTATCATTAAAAGGGTATCTATTGAATGTTTTAAAAGTCTCTAAGAACCTTCTTAGCAATAAGGGAAGGTTCTAGGAATATTTCATTATTCCGGGTCATATCTTCTTAGAAGATTCTTAAAATCAAATTTTGCTATCAGGGACCATGGTTAACCATGGAATACCATGGTATCCCAAGATTTAAGAGCCAATTCTTATGTAAAATTGTCCTCTGAATCCGAAAAACTGTTTTCCAACTTTTGACGACATATTCTGTTTCAGGGGACAATTTTACATAAGAATTGGCTGTTAAATTTTGGGATACCATTTGTATTCCATGGTTAACCATGGTACAAGTGAAAAAGCAGCCACTACTAACTATTAAATTAGTCATTTTTGACTCATTCATTTTTAGAGAGTTTAGATCGGGTTTTTTTATGTTATGTATGTTAAAAACTGCTTGAAGAAAACTATGATCACTTTTGATCACATTCAGCAAATTGCAGTTGACCAAGTCACAATGCAATGTTTTACTAATAATTTTCTTTTTTTTTTTTGTTGCAGTGAATATCCCTGAAACAGTCCATAACTCAAGCAAAATGATTCTGCACGCTTTGAGGGTATACTGGAAATCACTTTTTGTATTAATATACCCATTCGCCTTGTTGCCAGTTTTCATATTTGACAATGTGGCATCGTTGAGGTAACATTTTTTTCTTCAGCAAAAACAAAAAATAATGTGTTCTATATTTTGCAGATGTCTATATGTGGTACTTCTGATGGCGGGCTATTGGGTTCTTGAAGCTCTACCATTACCCGTCACATCTTTAATACCCATGGTACTATTTCCTTTGATGGGGGTGCTGGATTCAGACAAGGTCTCGCTATGTTATCTTAAGGAAACCAACATGATGTTCGTTGGTGGTCTAGTGATAGCGATAGCTGTGGAACATTGCAATCTCCATACAAGAGTGGCTTTATACGCAATCAAATTTGTAAGTATTAGGTCACGGTCTTGTTTAAGTAGACAAGCTAGAATGACGACGGTCTAATAACAAATGAGCAAAAATGATGATACAGCCACCCAAGTAACACATGTGACTCTTGGCTTTTACCAAAATTTTATATCAAAGCTTTATCACACTCTTTGAAAAGATGTTTGGGTTTATGAGAGTTATCACAAAGGTTAATTGTTCTTAGAACCATATTACATTAACACAAAGTTTTGTTAGACACAACAAAACCTACTTTTACCACCATAACGCATATTACGCTTGTAAGTTTTAACTTTGCTTTATTATGGGTTGTCATTTATACCCTTATAAAACCGATGAGACCCGTATTTTTTCTTTTTGCTTAAATTTGTTTTATCACCCGTAGGAAATTTTTTTTATTAAAAATGCGATAACTTGTATAAAAATGTTTAGATCGTAACAATTTTATAAATTGTTGGAAAATGTTTACTACATACCAAAATAATTAAGTAAATTCACTAAATTTTTATTTAATTGTTTTTCTAAAAAGGCAAAAAAATTGAGGTCAAAATTCTGACATTGGCACATTTTTTTTACTTCATATTTAATAATAGTTGGCTAAATTCGTCGTTTCGGAATTATTATTTTTTTATTGAAAATGCCATTTTCTAGTAAATTTGTGGTTTATCGCAAAAATTTGGTATTTTATTTAGGGTCATGAAACTGGGGTGACATATTTAACATATTTTTGTCACTTCCGGTTTCACCGGAAATGGTATTAACTTTTTATATTTTAATGAAACACCCTATGTCTTTTTACATATTTCGTTTCAAAATAAAATTCTGAATACATACATATACAGTGTGTCCCGCTTAAGACCTTACCACCCTCGTAAAATTTGCATTTTTTAACCGATTTTCGTAAACTTTTTTTTGTTGGATAGATCTCTGAAAAAGGCTTTAATCACATATGTCACTTGTTTTGACGACTAAACTCATGGCCAACTATGATCTCTTTTTGGGGTCGAAATTTCGAAAAGTACTATTAGGGATTTTTTCAGAGAAAAAGTGACCACGGATTATTGTTCGGGGCCACTTATAACCCCACTATATCAATTTTTACCGTTCTTAAATACAGGGTGTTCCAGATGGACGTTTTTTAATTTCTCGTAAAATTTGAATTTTTCAACTGATTTTCTTAAACTTTTTTTGTTGAAAAAGGCTTATTCGGGACCACTTAAAACCCCACTACACCAATTTTTATCGCTTTTAGATACAGGGTGATCCAGCTGGACATGTTTTAATTTTTTGATAAAACCCTCGTAAAATTTGCATTTTTCAACGGATTTTCTTTAACTTTTTTTTGTTGAAAATGGATTATTCGGGACCACTTAAAACCCCACTAAACCAATTTTTATCGCTATTATATACAGGGTGTTCCAGCTGGGCATGTTTTAATTTTTTGATAAAACCCTCGTAAAATTTGCATTTTTCAACTGATTTTCTTAAACTTTTTTATTGAAAAAGGCTTATTCGGGACCACATAAAACCCCACTATACCAATTTTTATCGCTATTAGATACAGGGTGTTCCAGCTGGACATGTTTTAATTTTTTGATAAAACCCTCGTAAAATTTGCATTTTTCAACCGATTTTCTTTAACTTTTTTTGTTGGATAGTTCCCTGAAAAAGGCTTTAAATGCATATGTTTTGGCGACGTAGAGATACGTAATGAAACACTTTCCGTCTCGTATTGTAATGTACTATTAATTAAAATCCGAATGGCAAAATTATCATTTAACCATCTACTTATGCACAATAAATTCTATTAATTAAGCAAAGTATACTATGGAAACAAAAAATTGACAAGTAATCAACAACTACTGTCACTGTCTGATTTACTTGCATTGCAGTGCTTAACATAAGTAATATGGCTTATTCTTTACAAGAAAAAGTGGAAATTGTACGATTAGTAGGCCTATAGGCGACCGAATGCGTAGTTATAGGAGAATTAATTTATTTTTTAACGAACACGGAAATGTAAACAAACTCTCCAATCAGCATCGTAACCGTGAGGTTCCAGCAAATCAAATAATTCTTGATTATTTTAATGAGAATCCTCGCTCAAGCATTAGAGGGGCAAGTAGAGTTTTAAATATAGGAAAAAACACTATCTGGAAATGCTTGAAAAAAAAATGGTAAGAAACCCTTTAAGCCAAAATTTCTCCATACACTCGAAGCTGGCGACCCTGAAAGAAGAATGTAATTCTGTTTATGGTTGCAAGGTATGTATTTAGAAAATACTACATTCCTACATTCCAAAAATATTTTATACACCGATGAAGCTACATTTACAACAAACGGTATTGTATCGTCACAAAATACCAGAATGTGGAGTGAGGAAAATCCAAACTGGGTGATAGAAGGCAATACTCCTCTTGGTGTGGAATATTGAACGAAAGATTAATTGGACCTTTCTTTTTTGATGGAAATTTGAACAGAGCTAATTTTCTTAGATTTCTGCAGAATGAAATAAATAATGAAACCGATGAACTGCCCCTTAATGTTTGCCTCAATTTACATCTGCAGCTGGACGGGGCACACATCCATAACTATGTTGAAGTGAGGATAGCCCTGTAATTAATTGGCCGCCTAGGTCTCCAGACCTCACCCCACTTGACTTCTTCTTATGGGAGACTTTAAAAAATAAGGTTTATAAATCAAGACTCCAAACACGAGAAGAACTTTGCGATCGCATTCGGTGGGCTTGCCACAGTATAACCAGGCAACAGCTAAGAAGCGTGGTAAACAACTGTAGACGACGCATAGACAAATGCATAATGCAAAATGGTGGACTAATTGAAATGACTACTATTTAATTATCGTTAGTTGTTTTATTTTTTAATTGTTTGTTTTTGAGTTGCTCTAATACAATAAAAACGTGTTTAATTCGTATACCTACAGCTAATTTTCCATTTAAAATTAATTTTTTTATTAATTTTGGTGTACGTTTCTTTGTACTACTCTATAGTAAATTTAGTTGTTGCTTAGGGAGCATTCGGAATTACTAAAATATCCACTAAATGTGTTTAATGAATTCGCGTCATTGTTTTTGTTATAAAAAAAACACCCTGTATCTAATAGCGATAAAAATTTGTATAGTGGGGTTTTAAGTGGTCCCGAATAATCCTTTTTCAACAAAAAAAGTTAAAGAAAATCCGTTGAAAAATGAAAATTTTACGAGGGTTTTATCAAAAAATTAAAACATGTCCAGCTGGAACACCCTGTATCTAAAAGCGATAAAAATTGGTGTAGTGGGGTTTTAAGTGGTCCCGAATAATCCTTTTTCAACAAAAAAATTTAAGAAAATCGGTTGAAAAATGCAAATTTTACGAGGTTTTTATCAAAAAATTAAAAAACATCCATCTGGAACACCCTGTATTTAAGAACGATAAAAATTCGTATAGTGGGGTTATAAGTGGTCCCGAACAATAATCCGTAGTCACTTTTTCTCTGAAAAAATCCCTAATAGTACTTTTCGAAATTTCGACCCCAACAAGAGATCACAGTTGGCCATGAGTTTAGTCGTCAAAACAAGTAACATATGTGATTAAAGCCTTTTTTAGAGATCTATCCAACAAAAAAAAGTTTACGAAGATCGGTTGAAAAATGCAAATTTTACGAGGGTGGTAAGGTCTTAAGCGGGACACACTGTATAGGTTGATATTGTCAATTTTGATAAGGTCAAATCATTTTTTGATTAAATTTTATTTCTATATCTAGAGTGCCTTAAATTGGCTTTTCTGCTTCATGTTGGGCCAAGTAGTCTGGAAAAAATACAATTTTTTTTGCACTGCTGGTTTTTACGAGCTGAAAAACCATACTTTATGCCAATAACCAATAATTTTTTAAGAATATCGCTTTTAAACTCTTTATTAAATTTGCACTCAGAGAAATATCATTTCATGAAAAGCATATGAAATGATATTAATTTAAATAACCAGGTAAATTTGATTCAAATAGAAAAAATTGTAGTTTTATATTCATTTACCAACAGTTTTACAATGTTTTTAAACACTTTTAAAGTGTACTCTTTTTAAAATATATATACAAAAAGAAATCTATTTATTTCATTGCCTTTCTCAACGTTATTTTAAAAATATATGTATTATACAATTGTTATACACCTTTTAATTTAATGAGAAACACCAATGACGCCAAAACATATTTGAATCCCTTTGAATTATTAGGGATTCAAATATGTTTTGGCGTCATTGGTGTTTCTCATTAAATTAATAGGTGCATAACAATTGTATAATACATATCTTTTTGAAACAACTTTGAGAAAGGCAATGAAATAAATAGATTTCTTTTTGTATATATAATTTAAAGAGGGTACACTTTAAAAGTGTTTCAAAACATTGTAAAACTGTTGGTAAATGAATGTAAAACAAAAATTTTTTCTATTTAAATCAAATTTACCCGATTATTTAAATTAATATAATTTCATATGCTCTTCATAACTTGATATTTCTCTCAGTGTGTATACAATATATGTTTATTAGGTTTTACAGTATGCACAGAAGTTAATAAATTACCTTTGTGTTTAAAAGAAGTATTATATTTGACTGTTCGTTTGTTAATAATAATAATAATAATAATTGACGTGGTTAGAATCAAAGGGGTGTAAGTAATTGCTCAACATTTTTTGGTTTTAAATCTACTAAATAAAATCATTCAAATATTTTAAAACGATTATAAAAAGTTATATCTAATCGCCCCCATAGTGTGGCCATTTTAGGGAATATCTTGCAATAAATAAAAAAAACGAAATATTAAATCAAATAAAAATTTGTTATTTCTAAACATAATTAAGATGCTTATTTTCCTTCCTGATAGAGCCTTATTCAAAAAGAGTTTCGCGACTGCCTCAATCATAATTTGATAATATTATCTGACCAAAAATTTTCGGAATCGCGTTTTCAAAAGTTTCTTGTGCATTCGATTCATTACTTTTAGGTATATAATACTTTCTTGTTGTTATTTTAACCAAAATAAACTTGCACTGAAAAAAAATATTCTTGATTCAAAACAATCTTTGTCTCATATATAACGAAGAGAATATATTCTTTAAAATAGTAAAGTATTTTCTTAATTCACGTTGATTTACTTCAAGAATATTTTCTTAATGTAAGAACATTAAGAAAAGATTCTTGAAGTAAATCAACTTAATGTAAGAACATTAAGAAAAGATTCTTGAAGTAAATCAACGTGAATTAAGAAAATACTTTACCATTTTAAAGAATATATTCTCTTCGTTATATATGAGACAAAGATTGTTTTGAATCAAGAATATTTTTTTTCAGTGTGGGTATACTTTTTACATATTTTAAAAGTACCACATGCAAAAATATTAAGAATTTTACTCTAAAATCCTTAATAATTTAATTTACTTAGGGCTGGTTTATCAATCTCTGGTTAAGTTCCAGTTGGTCTATTTGACAGTTAAATTCCATATCGATCGTTGTGAGAACAATGGTATCCATGGAGATTATCTGCCGGATAACTAACTGCAACTTTAACCGTACATTGATAAACCGGCCCTTATTTAATTAAGAGCACTTTCGGTGAAATCAGAAGTGAGAAAAATATGTTAAATATGCCAAAAAGTTCTAAACTACATTTTATAAAGGTCACCCCATGGGCCCAGTTCCATGACCCTAGATAAAATAGCAAATTTTTACGATGACCCCCGAATTTACTAGAAAAGGGCATTTTCATTTAAAAATTATAATTCCGAAACGACGAATTTAGCAATCTCGGAGCTTTTAGTGAAAGTTGTTATATTATAATATATTATTAACTTCAAACGAAAAAATAATGAAGTAAAAAAAAGTGGCAATGTCAAAATTTTGACCTCAATTTTTTTTGCCTTTTTAGAATAAACAATTTAAAAAAAAATTGTTTGAATTCACTTAATTTTTATTATATATATATTTATTTTTTGTATGAAGTAAAGATTTACGTACAATTAAAAAAAATTGTAAGGATCGAACCATTTTTGGCCAAGACCATTTGTAAGAAAAAATGTCACTTGTAAAAAGAGAAAAATCGATGTTTCTGTCCATTTTTCTAAAATTTCCTACAGGTGAACAAAACAAATTTAAGCAAAAAGAAAAAATACCTGTCCCAACGATTTCGGTAGAGAAAGTGTAAAAAAAATTGTTAACAAATAAACAACTTACCCCTTTTTGCCTGGTCGGTTTGAGATGGAAAAGTCCTATTATAAACCACTTAGGTCCTCATAAAATATTAAAGTATTTACTCGAGAGATAATAGTTTTAATATTATTCTAAACCAAAGAAATATTGTATATACTTCGGCAAAAATGTTTAAAAGGAATACTGCTTACATGCATGCTAACTAGCTTTACCTATTTTGCGTTCATAATGACTTCATTATAACACCGCTTTCGGTGCTGTAATGAGATACTTTATCCCACCCAAAATTTTGATTTTATAGGTTGGCTATACTTTAAACAGCATAATATTTTGCCTATTGGTTATAATATTTTAATGATTTTTCTAGTACTTTCCTGGCAATAAATTTTGTTTAACACCAAAGAAAATCCTTTTTTTCTTCTTTAACATTAACATCCGCTTATTGTAAATAAGTAAATTAAGGACCGCATGGCGAATCGATTTTGACATTAACTGTCAAACCAATGACTGTGATACCAACTATCTAAAGTAAAATTCGACCAAATTAAATTTAAGATATACAATTAATTTTTTTATAGATTTTTTGCGAAATAGATAAAATAGCATAAAGAACTCATGTCACAAGACCTTTTGTCGCACTCGTCCATTACAAAACTCGCTCCTTCGTCGCTCGTTTTATAAATTGACGTCTTATGACATTAGTTCTTTAATATACTATTATCGACCTCTTCGTCTATGGACACTATAAAGCTCACTTAACTACCATTTAGCTTTTTTGGAAGTGTCAGACGAGGATTTATGAAAGCTGTGACAACCTCATTAAAGCAATTATAATAAAACCTTTAGGTTTTATTATCAGTGCAAAAATAGGCCTTGAAGGCAATGAAAGGATTCTCCCTTTTGGCTTTAAGAAAGTCTTAAGCCTGCTGTAACAGCGCATTAAAGTACAAATAGCTTCAAGGTGTAATTTTAATCGGTGCTGTTACAGCAATAATAAAACTTACTGTGTTACTTGGGCAGGGACATGGCAGAAAATACCTCCTTTTTCCGGGATACGGGCAAGACTCTTTAATGCATCTACACAGAAAAAAATCTAACATAGTACCAATAACAGCGCTGTCATTGAATGCATTAAAATTGAAGCAATCCAAATTGTTATTTGCTCAATTAATTACTATTAAACCAAAATAGGGAAATATTTTGCCTAAATGTCAAAGAATTTATTGCGTTAAATGTATACATAGTATACATACAATAGTAACGTTATTAAATAAATCAAATTAGTATTTAATGCAATAACATTTTACCATTCTAACAAATAAATATCAATATGAATATCAATAGATTTAGGAGCGATAACTTTTGTTGTTAATTTAAAAACAGTAAACGATTATAAACCAAGTGCTAACTACCTATTGGTATTATAGAAACTGTTATTCAGGAATACGGATTACAAGATCCCATTGGTTTAATGGCTCACCCATTCATGCTATGCTAGCGTTTTTTCTGTGTACTATGAAGGAATGCCATGAAAGCAAGTCTACAGAGTAGTAAGAAGTATCATCGAAACCAAGTAGATAGAAAGTAGAAACTTCCCTATTGAAGTAATGCGAAAACTGTTCTGATATGGCACGAGTATCCTCGACTAAAATTTAGTTTAACCAGATGTAACACAAATTTGTTATCCAACAAGAAACACATCTAAAATTCCTTATTCCGTCGTAGGTTGGATGCAGTCCAAGACGACTCAATTTCGGTTTAATAACCGTGACAATGTTGGTATCGATGTGGATCTCAAACACCGCAGCCACAGCAATGATGATACCCATCATAGAAGCAACCCTTAAAGAGCTCGAAGAACAAGGTATAGGCGCTATGTATGAAGAAAACTCTACATTACCAACCGAGGCCAACAACAGCAAGGTGGAAATCCAACACGACAATGAGCCGAAGAGGCCAACAAAAACCACCATGTGCTATTTCATATCCACTGGTAAGTTTTTTACTGAGGGTTTGAGCAAATATTAGAAATATTCCCAAACACCAAAACAAAACCGTTAGTACTTAGCTTATAATTAGTATAAATATATTTATACTAATTATATGGTAGATACAGCAGATAGATTTAGTTATACATTTTCATGAAAAATTGAAATTTTTCAAAAATTGAGTTTTATTTTTCGGAAAAGTTGGAAAAGTTGAGTTTTTTGTAATGTATACGTATAAAACATAAATAATGCTTCTCAATGTACATAGGTATTAAAATAATTTATTTCTTATGTATACTCTCTAAAAATTAATTAGTCACGAACAGAGCTGTCAGAAAAAAGTATCTTAGTTACTTTAGAGTAACTTAGTTACTTTAAAGTATCTTAGTATAGTATCTTACTGTATCTTAGTTCCTTTATTCTTTTAACAAAATGTATCTAGTATCTTGGATACTTTTTAAAAGGAACTGTATCTTGTAACTTAAAAAAAGTATCTTAGATACCGAAAAGTATCTTAGATACCACAAGAAAAGTTCCTTTAAAAAAGTCCTTTCCTTTTAAAAGTCATGTCGTTTTAAAAAAGAACGAACTTTTTGGTCGCAGTTTAGAACCGATTTTTTGGTAGATCTATGGATTTGGCAGTCCATTTACCAAAAATACCTTATTTTCTACCGATTTTCACTTCGGTACTTTACTACTAATTTATCTTATTATGACGATATAATACAAAATACGTGACCCAAATATTCTTATTGGATGAATTTTAGCAACTAAAATACGTTAAAATAAAACAATATTCCTATAATAGAAGACCACACCATTTTTGATAAAGTTTGACAGAATGTTATTCCAAAAAACAATGATTTTAGCACGTTTTACTAAAAACACTTCAAATCTAGCGATTGATATCGAATTTTGACCAAATTATCTACCGAAAAAAATTTATGGTAGTGGAAACACTGCTTAGAAGTCAACTCATTGTTCATTGGCTCTCCCACCTACTAACTTTTCATAGAAGGTGCCGAACTTTTCCAACTTTTCGACAGAACTTTTCCTCGTTTGCAACCCTAGTTACACTTCGCCAACATCGTTGGCGAAAAGTACTTTAAGCACTTTGTGTTTTGTTTTGTGGAAATTTTTCTCTGAGAAAGTTTTAATAAAAGTTTAAAAGTCTTACTTTCTCTTAAAAAGTCAGAATAAGACGTATTAAGTCGAAACAAGTCTGAATAAGTCTTAGTAAGTCAGACTAATAGCAAGATTTGGGAGTCTTTTGGAAGAGTTAATAAGACTTTTTAAGACTTTTAGCAGAGAAATGGTAGGTACCTATAGCGACTAAAATAAATATCCGGAATTATTCAGAGATGTTTTATTTGGTTATTGCAAAAGAAAGTTTTTACTTATTAAAACTTTTTCAGAGAAAAGGGTGGGGAATATTTCTAATATTTGTTTAAAATACCACCAAAGTTGTTCTTTTTCAAGTATGAGGGTTTGAGGAAAACTTGCTAATGGTTTTATTTTCAGCGTACGCGGCGAGCATAGGTGGCAATGGTTGCATCATCGGCAGTGGCACCAACTTGACGTTCAAAGGCATCTTCGAGACGCGTTTCCAAGACGGGCCAGGTCTGGAATTCGCAAAATGGATGCTGCTGAACGTCCCGATGATGCTACTGATGATGTACCTGTCCTGCATATGGCTGCAGTTCTACTTCATGGGATTGTTCAGGCCGAACTCGGCGGACGCCAAAAAAATAAAAGTCGGAAAACAGGGGGAGTTGGTGGCCAGAAAATTGATCAAACAAAAAATCGCCGAGCTGGGAAAGATGTCCTTCCACGAAAAAGCCGTGGCCAGTTTGTTTTGCCTCTCCGTTCTTTTGTGGTTCTTCAGGCAGCCTCAGTTTATCACGGGATGGGCCGAGTTAATAACGCAACACAAGGTAAGTCAAAAATCAATTTTGGTCTCCAAAATGCCCATTGTTTCTCAACAACTCAACGAAAGTAACTATCGCATTAAGTTACATATGGGGCAAAATTTGCCAAGTGTAGGTACCTGGTGAAAAAAAATTTTGTCACCGATTTTGTTTAAACTTTACTTATTTGTTGTTCTTATAACGAAGAATCAGCATAAAATTTTTTTGCTCTAAGATTGTTCATTCAAGAGTTATGGATTATTGAAATTTATCGATTTTTTACTTTTTGGTGAAATCGCTTTTTATTTAACAATTCATAACTTCTGTTCATCTCTTTATTAAATATTTCAATTTAACCACCTTAAATGTTTTTTTCCGTACTTTTCAATGAGCTATACCGTTTTTGCAAACAAAAAAATTTGCAATTTTTTTTTTAATTTTGCAAAATTTTGCATTTTTTGAAACAATGTGTATTTTTTAATTTTTTTTTAAAATAGCATAAAATCGAAGTTTATTATGTTACCTTTGAATAAAAAAAAATTTAGAGTGGGCCCGACATGTAGAAGGGAAGTTTTTCATATTTGAATGCGTGCGGGTCTAGCCATCGAATAGCTACTACCATAGATTCTTTTTAATCTATGGCTAGTAGTATACTACACTGCCGTATGCGTTTATACCTACTAGATGCGAGTAAACGAATACAAAATGATAATTTAAAATGTAAAATTATGTTTGAGTAGTCAATGATGTATTTTAAAAATTTACACTGCCGCACGATATAGTTTTTTAACTGTATTTTTTTGCACAAATTGTTTAAGCATTGGTCTACATAGCCGTTACGGTTATAACAATAATTTTTTATTTAATATCATCGATCCTCCAGTGTAAATATCGATTTTTTTTACAAAAACGGTATAGCCCATTGAAAAGTACGGAAAAAATCATTTAAGGTGGTTAAATTAAAATATTTAATAAAGAGATGAACAGAAGTTATGAATTTTTAAATAAAAAGCGATTTCACCAAAAAGTAAAAAATCGATAAATTTCAATAATCCATAACTCTTGAATGAACAATCCTAGAGCAAAAAAATTGTATGCTATGATTCTTCGTTATAAGAACAACAAATAAGTAAAGTTTAAACAAAATCGGTGACAAAATTTTTTTTCACCGATAAATTTCAATAATCCATAACTCTTGAATCCTAGAGCAAAAAAATTGTATGCTATGATTCTTCGTTATAAGAACAACAAATAAGTAAAGTTTAAACAAAATCGGTAACAAAATTTTTTTTCACCTGGTACACTTTTGCCCCATATACGAGGTGTGTTAAGAAAATATCGGGAATTTTCGTTTTTTGAAACAAATATTTATTTATTCGTCTACATTAATGTTGTCGCCTTCAAAATAGTCCCCATGGGATATTGGATATTATCCACATGTGCCAGCTCTTCTTCCAATTCTCGAAACACTTCTAAAACTCGATCTTTGGGATAGCCTTTAGTTCTTTCAGCGATGCGCTTTTAATGTCATCTATGCTTGCAAAACGACGGCCCTTTAAGGTTCTATTTATTTTTGGGAATAGGAAAAAGTCAGACAGAGGCATGCCTGGCGAATATGGAGGCTGGGGCATCATTTCAGTATTGTTTTTAGCCAAAAATTTTGTTCAAAATTTAACAATTTTCGAACAAATTTTGCTGCCACGCGTTTCATACCCAAAACCCAAAATTTCATGGAATGAGCCAATCGATATACCAACATCATCAGCGACTTCTCTGATGGTTTATAACCATTTCTTCCACTTTTTCCCTGTTTTTATCGGTTGTTAATGTGCTTGTGCGTTCGGGGCGTTCGTCATCTTCAACGTCTTCACGGCCATCTTGGAAACTCTTATACCACTTGTAAACTCTTGTTTTACTCATAGCAGACGCACTATAGGCCTTTGTTCACATTTCACAGAATTTATTTCATTTTTTTAGCAAAATTGGATACAAATTCTTTGATCCATTTTTTTAACGAACGAAAAATCGCCGAGTTCATAAAACACGTCTAACCTTAGCGGCTACCACAGACAAAGTAAACAATGAAAACAGCTAAACTTTCGGAGGCTTGTATAGTATACCAACATAATAAATAAAATTTTATGACAAATGGACCCTCCGAAGTCGCGAAAATGAACAATTCCTGTTATTTTCTGAACACACCTCGTACTTTGAAAAATTTAAGATTAAGTCCAAGTTATCTATAAAGTTCATTGATTGATTTTTTTAACCATTTTTTTAATAATAACGGAAATATTGTAAATACGCACATTATAGCGATAAAGGCCAGACTATGGCTTGCCTCAATTAATAAATACATTTGTGACGTAAATAATGACATCTTTAATACTTAGTCAAAACAAAATAAAGTAGATAACATACATATGTTCGATGTGAAAAAATGTGTACGATTTAAATTTATGCTTATTTTAATGTAATTCCAATATCTTGAATACGATACAAGGTATTGAAATTTGTTTTTAATGTCTTAATTCATGACAAAAGTATGTCACCATTTTTGATAATAAAAAAGTTATATGGGCCATTCCACGCGTAACGGATAGGACAGTTTCCGTGTTTTTATTTACAAAATAATATTGTTCTATTATATTACCAATGTCAAAATTTTATAAATAGTTCTAAACTAAAGCTGTTTAACAAGGTTTTTATTTGGCAAAATTAGGTATCGTGGTTGATTGTTTAATTCCTTAAAAACTAATAATTTAAAGCGTAACGGACGGGACTTTGTAATAGAAAATATTTTAAGATATCTTGGTCCGTTTTCGAGATGCACGGTGTTTAGTAAAAACACCCCTAAAAAGACGATGCTCGAGAAAATCTAGGATATCTTGAAAACAAGATAAGATATTAAAAAATGGTTTTTTCTATCTTAAAAGGCCTTAAATTTCCTAAAACATTACAAGAAGTCGCTAATTTATATTAACTTTTATTTTTAAAAATACAGTTTTACAAATTTTGCCAACATTTGACAAACATTCAATACAATTTATGTGGTTAGAACCACAAATATCTATATCTCAAAAACAAGATGAGCTATTAAAAAATGGTTTTTACTATCTTAAAATGCCTGAAATTTTCTTAAACATTGCAAAAATTCGCAAAATCGTAATTTCAAAAATAACAAAGTTATCTACGTTTTTAGTGAAGGATGTCCTTCCATTTTAGAGGTACAGGGTGTACTAAAAGCATCCTTAAAAAATTTTTTTTACATCTTTTTTATTTTTCTAAATACTGTTTTACAAAATTTCAAGATAATTTTAGTTGTAAAAGCGGTTTTAATAGTATACTATGTATTAAGTTTGATAAACGCCATTTTATACAGGAATTTAATTTAGGCACGAGCGAGCTTGCAAGCGAGTGCTTAAGTTAATGAGTGTATACTTATTAATCAATTTTTTTTTTTTTAAATACAGTTATACAAATTTTGGCAACATTTTTCAAAATTTCAATACAATTTAAGTGGTTAAATACAGTGTTTAATGAAAACGCCCCTAAAAAGAAATTGTTCGACAATTTTATAGATATCTCAAAAACAGAATAAAATATTAAAAAATGGTTTAAATTTTCTAAAACATTGCAAAAATTTGCAAATTCGTAATTTTAAAAATAAGATAAGATAATAAAATTTTACTTTCAATGTCTTAAAGTGTTTATAATTGTACAAAATCGTAAATCATCGTAAAACTGTATTTTGGAAAGAAAGTTAGGTATAAGCTGTTTTACGAATTTTGCCAAAATTTTACAAAATTTTAAGATACTAGTCGAGATATTAGTGAAAACACCCTTAAAAAGACGGTGTTCGAGAAAATGGAAGATATCTCGAAAACAAGATAAGATATTAAAAAATGGTTTGGACTATCTTAAAAGGCCTTAAATTTCCTAAAACATTGCAAAAAGTCGCTAATCTGTAATTTTAAAAATAACAAAATTATTGGCGTTTTTAGGTGAAAGATGCCACAGCCGCTCTCATCGTAGTTCTACTGCTATTCATAATACCCTCAAAACCCGACTTCATCAACATATTCAACAAAGACGAGTCGAAACGACCGAAAACCTCATCGCCAGCACTAATTACCTGGAAAGTTGTGCAACAGAAAATGCCGTGGGGCCTGATCTTCCTCCTAGGCGGTGGCTTCGCGCTGGCCGAGGCCTCAAAAAGCTCAGGCATGAGTCAACTGATCGCGGCGCATTTGCACGGATTGGCGGAGTTGCCGAAAATCTACGTGCTCATGATTTCGTGCACGTTTGCCACGTTTCTGACGCAGTTTTCCAGCAACGTTGCCGTAGCGAATGTGGTGTTGCCGGTCTTGGCCGAAGTGGCTTTGGTAAGTTGAAATGTTTAAGTTATTACTTTTTTTTTAAATGCAAACCCCCAGTTGTCTTAAGAATGTTAGCTTTATACAGGGTGAATTACTTAACTTATGGTTTATGGAAAACGGAAAGATATCGATTTTAAATTTGTATAGTAAATATAAGGCAATGTAAACTATTGTTTTAAATTATTTTTAATGCGTTATCACTTCCGGTTAAACGACAATTTTTAAGTTAATGTAAGATATCTCGAAAATAAGATAAAATAATAAAATTGGACTTTCACTGACTTACAGTGTTTATAATGAATGCTACAAAATGTTGCAGAACATCGTAAAACTGTATTTTTAAAAATAAAAAAAGTTATATGCACTTTTTATAAAAAAAAATTCTTATTGTAACTTTTTTGTTTTTCAAAATATAGTTTTACAAATTTTCGCAACAATTTCAATACAATTTTAGTGGTTAAAACCATTTTAAGATAAAATGGTTTTTACTAAATTTTCTAAAACATTGAAACAGTAACTTTTTTATTTTTCAAAATAGAATTTTACACATTTTGGGATCAAAAATTCTATACAATTTAAGTAAATAAAACCACTTTAAGATATCTTTCTCCGTTTTCGAAATTTTCTAGATATATCGAAAACAAGATGAGATATTAAAAAATGGTTTTCACCACAATCCACACAACATTGTGGATTGTGGTATGCACTATCTTAAAATGCGTTAAATTTTCCAAAACATTCGTAATTAAAAAAACGAAGTTATCTACGTTTTAAGTGAAGGATGTCAATTTTAGAGATGGGCCATTTCAAGCATACGGACGGGACAAATCACAAAACTGTTTTTATAAAAAAATTGTAGGTAATTTATTATAAATTATTTTTGCATCAAAATTGTCAAATACACACAGTGCGCCTCTGTAAAGTTTAAGTTTTTTGAAAAGACCACCAAAATTTTTTTCTTGTTGATTATAGTGGACCATCCCCTCATTACATACCACTAGTCACCTAAATCGCAGCTGATCCTTCTTGAAAGTTTTTTAGCTCTTTATATTTTTTTTATTTTTTTTTTAATTCAATTAATTTCCAAACAAATGCTGGCTTTTCTGGCGGGCAGATGGATAAAATTACAAATATTATCAGAACATCGGCAGGAAAAAATTCAATACCCAGTCAATATAGAACCTCGCGAAGAAGTCGATCTCGTATTTTGTTTAAATACTATAAAGAAGTTCTGTAATTTTGGAAACTCTATAGAGGGAAAACTCCTACGGACAGTTATTTATGCAGATGCAAGTGACCTAGTAAACGAAATTTTAGAAAGGAAACAAAAGTTTGGCACACCAAATGTCAAGGTTTTGTGCGATGGAGGCCAAGATTTTTTAAAATATGTCTGTCCCTATTTCCAGAAGATCCAGAAAATAAAGAGAATGAAATTTCATTGCGTTCGAGGAATTCAGATGGAGGTAACGCTGCAAAAAAAGGAAAACTTATAGGTGTTAAGAGACTGATCATCTTCTGTATGGTTCCTGTCATCAAAGAAACATACGAAAATCTTAACTTACTTTTGGACTTTTTAAAAATAAACAAGATATCCTTTAAATTTCTTTCTGACTTAAAAATAATTCTAATGGTTAATGGCTTACAGACAGCAACATCGTCCTACCCATGTCCTTATTGCTACATTTCGTTAAAAGAACTTCGATCATACAGTGAATATCACAAAGAGTTGCGCTCCTATGGCGATAATACACTTCATTTTAATAAATTTGACTTAATTTTTGAAAAAAACTTAAAACGTGGAAATTAATCTTTTGGTAGGTACTATCAATAAAGCCATTTTCAAAGAAGAAGATGAAAGAATTTTCAAGAAATGTATTATTCCGGAACTTTATCTTTTTGTTAATCATTTATTTTTTAAAGGACTTGTACCACTGTTAGCCAAGAAAATGCATTAAAATGGCCTAAACAGCTACATTTAGTCATGAAAAAATATCAAGGAGAACTTTTTGAAAGGAATGCCTGCAGAAAGTTGTTGAAAAATGCAGAAGATTTAAAGTCAAAAGAGATATTAGTCAACCTGGAAGAAGTTTATGTTATACCCTTTGTTGTGACTTTCAACACAATGAATCGTATTGTTGAAAAGTGTTTTGGTTCAAAGCTGCTTTGTACCTTAAGTGAACTGAAGGCTGATGTGTCACTTTTGAAAGCAGTTTTATAGGACACAGGAGTCTCGCAGACCCTTTGGAGCATCTTGTCGAAACGGTCCAATTTTTGAAAACTTGGTTGGGTCTGTGGTCGGAACAAGCTGGTGAGTCTGTTCACCGAGAATTTTTGTTAATTTGGAAGAACTACAAAATCAATGATATAAATGACCTGCGATACGGACACTAGTGTTATAAAGAATTTTTGCTCTTGTTTGAAATTGTTTTAAAGTTTAATTAATTGTTGTATTATTTTAAGTGTAATAAATTTGATATATTTTGATTTTGTTAAAGACTGTCAAGTATAGTGCACTGCATTTGATATATTTTTTAATTTTCTTTTGTCTCCATTTAATTGAATTTTATAAAAATACTTTAAAAAACAAAAAAAAATCTAAAGAGCTAAAAATCTTTCAAGAAGGATCAGCTGCGATTTAGGTGACTAGTGGTATTTAATAAGGGGATGGTCCACTATAATTAACAACAAAAAAATTTGGGTGGTCTTTTCAAAAAACTTAAACTTTACAGAGGCGCACTGTGTACATTATTCTTTTATTAGGCTAAATAAACATTAAATAAAAAACCGCAAGAAATATTTTATAAAAGTAAAGATAATTTTAATAATTGACAGGTATGGACGGGTCTCTACTTTTACAAAATATTTATTGCGTTTTTTATAATTGCCTAATAAAAGAAGAATATTTTTGACAATTTTGATGCTAAAATATTATATAATAAATTATATACAAAGATACTATGAGCATCTCAAAAAATGTTTTTTCTTTAACCCTTTCAATACGACTTTTCGGAAATTAATTTAAAACTTTTTTTTTAGTGTTAAAACTATATTTAGGTTAAAAATAGTTAATTGACTGAATGACAGATTTTTAACTTTGGTGGTATTTGAAAAAAAGGCCTGGAACAGATTTATCCCTGCAGTAATATGCCCTGGGATATATTTATCCCCACACTAAAGAAATTCTACTATTTTTGAAAATGTTTATTATCAAAAAACACTGATGGGATAAAACTATCCCCTGTCATATTACTGCAGGGATATTTTTGTCCCAACTTATATTTTGAGGAATGAGTTGTGACGTACAATGCACATAAAGTATCACAAAAATTCAAGCAAAATTTACACAAAAACTGCACAAAATAGGTTATGTGACTGGTCTTTTTCAATTTCGAGCGTGCAATGGCCAAAAAACAGCTGGTTATTGTTCACGTGACGTTAAATAAATTAAGTTTTTATTACTGATATCCCAAGTCAAGACATAGAAATACTAAATTGTCTCGACCCTATTTTATTTAAACGCACTTTATTAAGTAGAGAATTTTTTTAATTTTCTTTGGGACGTATATATCCCCGCAGTATTGAAAGGGTTAAACACTGTTTTACAAAATTTCAAGACAATTTTAGTTTAAAAAAAATAAAAGCACCCCATAAACGACAATGTTTAAGATAATATAAGATATCTTGAAAATAAGATAAGATAATAAAATTTGACATTGTTTTATCAAACTGTATTTTGAAAAATTAAAAATTGGTAACTTTTTTGTTTTTAAAATAGTATTACAAATTTTGGCAACATTTTATAAAATTTCAGCACAATTAGTGGTTAAAACCACTTTCAAATATCTTGGTCCATTTTCGAAATAATAATAATAATAAAACGCCCCTATAAAGACAGTATACTGTATAAAGCCAACATTCTTAAGACAACTATAGTTGTCTTAAGAATGTTAGCTTTATACAGGGTGAATTACTTAACTTATTAGAAGTTTATAGAAAACGGAAAAAGATATCGATATCGGTTAAAACGGAAATGATTTCAAATTTTTTTTTTCTAATGGAACCATATAAATATTATTGAATTTTTAAATTCTACGTAAAATTCTAGAAATACCAAAGTTTGATTTTTGTTCTGTGTTTTTAACAGTTTTTGAGATATTTCATTTTTTTCAAAAATTTTGACAGATGAAGCCATATAAATATTATTGAATTTTTAAGTTCTACGTAAAATTCTATGTAGAAATACCAAAGTTTGATTATTTTTTTGTATTTTAACAGTTTGAGATATTGAATTTTTAAAGTCTACGTAAAATTCTAGAAATACCAAAGTTTGATTATTTTTATGTATTTTTAACAGTTTTTGAGATATTTAATTTTTTTCAAAAATTTTGACAGATCGGCCATTTCAAGCGCGCGAAACGCACGAATTACAAAACTGTTTTTATAAAAAAAAATTGTAGATTATTTATTATATAATATTTTGGAATCAAAATTGTCAAAAATATTCTTCTTTTATTAGGTTATACATTAAATAAAAAAAACTCAAGAAATACTTTATGAAAGTAGATATAATTTTAATAATTGAAAGGTGTGGACGGGACAAAAAAAAGATTTATCTTGTCCCGTCCATCCCTGTCAATTATTGAAATTATCTCTACTTTTATAAAATATGTCTTGCGATTTTTTTTATTTATTGTATACCCTAATAATAGAAGAATATATTTGACAATTTTGATTCAAAAATAATATATAATAAATTAGCTACATTTTTTTTATAAAAACAGTTTTGTGATTTGTCCCGTCCATCCGCTTGAAATGGCCGAGATGGAACCATATAAATATTATTGAATTATTAAATTCTACGTATAATTCTAGAAATACCAAAGTTTCATTGTTTTTTGTATTTTTAATAGTTTTTCAGATACCTATTTCATTTTTTTCAATAATTTTGACAGATGGAACCATATAAATATTATTGAAATTTTAAATTCTACGTAAAATTCTAGAAATACCAAAGTTTGATTATTGTTATGTATTTTTAACAGTTTTTGAGATATTTAATTTTTTCAAAAATTTTGACAGATGGAACCATATAAATATTATTGAATTTTTAAATTCTACGTAAAATTCTATGTAGAAATACCAAAGTTTGATTATTTTTTTGTATTTTTAACAGTATTTTAGATATTTCATTTTTTGTTTTAAATTTTGAGATGGATGGTCTCACTAATATGTCTGTATTACCATTAATTGTAATGTTAAAAAGTTAATTTTTGGTGTACCTGTTAACTAAGGAGCACTCTATCGAAAGCCATTAATAGTATTTGAAAATTTAATACAGGGTGTCTTTTTTGTCACTTTATATACCAACAACTTTCTTAGACTGTCTTAATAGTGAATTTATTTTTTGTCAGGTTGCCAAAGTTCACCCTCTATACCTGATGCTACCGGCAACGCTGTGCTGTTCTTTTGCGTATTGCTTACCGGTGTCAACGCCGCCTAACGCCATTGCTGCCGCACCATGTAACATGTCGTCGACGGAAATGGCCAAATGTGGACTGGGGGTTGCCGTAATTTCATTGGGAGTACTTTTTGTAGTGTTCCCGTTTTTGGGACCGCTAGTATGGGATTTGGACGTGTACCCTGGATGGGCGACAGACTAAACTGAAGAGATTAAAAATAAAAAAATATATAAATCAATTGATTAATATAAAAAAGTGCCATTCCAGATTATATGACGTAAATAAATAACAAATTTTATTATTTATTTTTATAAAATAGGCTAATACAGAACAGTAAAAGCGACTAAAATAGTATTACAAAACAAAAGTTACATTGATTCCTGATTTGAAACGCAATATTGAAATAAAAAATACTTTTTTAATAAAAGAATGTGTATTTTTATAATAACCCTCGTATAGCAAAAACTCAAAAATAAATAACAGATATTAGAAAATTTAGAAATACGCCCCTACATCTATAAGATATCTTTTAGACATCTCAAAAAAGATGGCAAAAAGATGTCCTATAGATTTCTTAGACCAGATGTCCCAAAAATGTCTTTTTAATCAGAATGGGATTTATTAAAAAAATATCATCATTATATTTACTTATTACTAAAATGGCAGTGGCGGCTCGTCGTATAAAGCAACTAAGGCCGGGCCTCACATGTTAAAATTATAATATAACTTAAAATGTTGAATACTTTACTTATTTAAATATAAAACGTTTTTAAACTAATTTCCAGTCATTAAAAGTATCAAAACATCGAATAACCATCAAAGTTAAAAATATTTCCTTTAAATTTAGCGCGCACCCCTTCCAACTTTAATTCTAAACGCTTAAATCATTGCCCGACCGCATAATAGGGAAATAGTAATCCCAGAAATTTGCGCTTCATATACGTCACACATTGCCGATACAACATCATGCTCCCCACCGCCGGCACCCCCGCAAGGTGGGGATAATACGCGAATTTTTGTAGACATTGAGGCCCACAAAGTTGGGCTTGTACCACGGTATATGGAAGACAGCAGTCAGTCCCGAGATCTGTGCGGCTCGCTTATCAGCCGTTGTAAAAGACTGGGCGGGGCGTGGAATGTTTCAGTAAACAAAGCTTATTAATTAGATCTATGCGTGTTTATAGTTTCTTATTTCTGTTTAGTCTTTGCCTTGGCGTTAAAATGGAAAGTTGTGATAAAAATGCAAGCGTAAAATACATTATTGTGTTGTGAATTCATGTAAAAATAATTCAAATAATTATAAAAGACCATTTTTATTTTAATATACTATTTATTAACACACAAATACCACAGTAAAAATCACAAAAAATATAAATGTTTTTTTATAGTTCAGTTTTAAATCGTTGAGTTTCATATACCTACTGTGCTTGTACATTATTATTTTGTTGTTGTGCGGTTGTGCCTTTATTAATCTAAAAATAATTATTGTAAGATAGGTAAAAATGAGCAGTACCTCCTGGGTAATGTGGAAACCTGCTGAAGGAATAAATAAAAATCCCACCTCGTCCCGCACTTTTTGTATTATTCTAGCTAAATTTTGAAAATTCTTCTCCTGAAAGAACATATTATTAAAAAATATATTTTTATTATTTAGATTCTGAAGTACTCCAAAAACGCGAGACCTTGAAAATTTCAAAAAAAAATTGCCTGCGGCGCCATATAGCGGTTCATGGGCCTCACCTTAATAAATGGTCACGAGCCGCCACTGAGATAAAGGTGTGTTTAATGATGATAACAAATAATGATACGGCATAAAAAATTATTACTGGCTAATCGAGTGTGTTTAAGTACAAATACCAACGATACTTGGTCAGGATCCAAGGTCCTGCTTAGTCAAAAGGTCCATCTACAACAATTGTCCCCAAACTGGGGGGCGTGAGGTAATATTAAGGGGGGCGTGAAAGCCCAGAAAAATTTCTGTTTCTAAATAAAAACTCAATTTTTACCAAAAATTTGGAAAACATTTTTGATAAAAAATAAATAAATATAAAGCATTTAATATTTGAATTTTTAATTGGCGCCGTCAGAATGTTTTATCACTTTACCGCTTAACCTTTTTTGAGACTATATTAAAATACAGAGAAACAAGCGATAATGGGTATAATAATTATGGGTTATAAGTGTTTTTTATTAAATAAGTAAATATAATTGTTACTAGTAACAGCTGTGCAGTAAAGTTTTTGCCTAAACAATCAGGAAGGCGTAAACATTTCATGTTACAAAAATTTGCTACCCCACCCATGAGGCCCAAGGGGCGCGGCTAAATAATATTTTAGGTCAACAAGCTTTGGGGAAACTTTATTGTTTACACAACTTTAAACACCTACCCAATATTCATTTTTATAAACAAAATTTTTCGGCCCACTCTAATATTTAATCACTTCAGGGTCGAGTGTTGACGACAGTAAAATTTAATTTATAGACCACTTGAGGATCAAATTTTCAACTAGCTGCTTAAACCGAAAAAAATAAAAAAATTACAAAGTGGCGTACATTTTTTTGTCAAAAATATTTGTTAAGGTGCGGCTTGTTACGCCACTGGACTTAATAAATTTAATCAAGTTGGAGCTAAAAATAACACTGCCAAATTACAAGAAAATTAGATATATAAAAATATAAATACAGTATGCAATACATTAAAATACTATTAAATACCTTTTGTCATAAAGTGTAACGAAAAAATATTTTAAAAAATATTTTCCCAAAGATAAAGAAAAAATTACACTAGAAGTTTTTTATATTTTTTGTGATACGCCACTGGTTACACACTCGTGTTTTGTGAGTACATAGATACCAACCAACAAAGTAGTTGAGCGTTGCCAGTTGTAAAAAATCGTTACTAAAAATTTTTCTTGCAAAAAATAAATAAAGACTCAATAAGTACAAAAGTTTTATGCACTTAAAGCTCTAATACCCTTCTGTATTTATTTACTCATCCAGCTATTAGCTTAAGCAATGATTAGAAAATTTAATACCTATTTTTGTAATTAAGCTAAATTTAAACAAAATCTGGCAACTTTTTTTGACAGAATCTGAAAACGCTGGTTGTCACCAACCATAACAATCAAAGTTGTTTGTAAAATATTAGAAAATTATACTTACTTTTACTTTTCATTTGTTTTTTTGTAGGTTTCTCCAATAGAAAATATATTATTTAAAAATGGTAATAATTTATTAACAATTTTACTTAAAATTAATATCAATGATTATTCTTTACATGCCGTTTCAAATGATATTTTGTTATAGTTTTATAATTACAATGTTTGCATACATATAATTTAGAGGTGATCAAATTTTGATTGGATTCGTTCAACAAATGTGAATGATTAGTTAAAAGATGATTGTCTAAATGTTGTTTTATATTACTTTTATATTGACAAAACAAACAGTTTAAATCTTTCACTTCGTTATGAGTTTTAACATGTCTATTTAAATGACTTTTATTAATAGTTCTATAAAGGCAAAAGTGACATTCATACCACTTGACATTTTGTAATTTCAAACACACTTTTATATGGGAATCATAACTTGACTTCTTGACAGTTGAATATGTACATTTAGTGCATGAATGTATTTTACTTGTTATTTTTATTATATTTTCCTCACTATTATGTTTACTTAACATGTGTGCATTTAAAGTATGTAATTTAGCAGTTGTGTAGTGACAAAAATGACATTTTAAATAGGTTTTTTTGTCGTGAATGTTTAAATGACTTTTAAAACTACTTTTATACAAAGTTTCAAAATCACATTTGTGGCATTTCAATTTATCCAGTTCACCTGTTCTGTGAAGATACTTTTTATGTTCAAATAAATCCTTCTTTTTTTGGTATTTCTTTGGACAAATATCACATTTAAAGAACATCTCTTTTCCACTCACATCACCATATTCAACCCCCTCAATGTTCTCTTCATCCTCATCTTTTTCTTCATTGTGCGAGGAATTTTTATCACCTTCACAAAAGTCCCTTCCTTCTTCCTTGACATTGCACGGTAAATCTTCACTTTCATCTCCATCATCAGAATGGTTACTTTCTTCATCACTATTGGTGATTTTAGATCCAAAATATTGGGCAGGTATGTTTAAATATCTTTGTGGCAAAGTCACGATGTATCTGCCGAAAAATAATAATAATAATAATAATAATAATGTCTTTATTAATTACGTATACAAAATACAATAATTAAAAGGCGAAGTCTAGCCAGGCTACTCCACTTAACCCTTAAACCTTAAAAATAGCATAGGATTTATTTTATGGTTAGCTAGAAATAGACAAAATTGACTCTCTCCCTTTTTATAACAAATTTGGGAGTCTTCTGGAAGAGTTAGTAAGACTTTTAGCAGATAAATGGTAGGTTCCTTTGGCGATTAAAATAAATATCCGAAATTATTCAGAGAGGTTGTACTTGAATTTATTAAAATTTCTGTGTTGTTATAAGCCAAGTTTTTTGCAAAATTACCTATATAATAACATATGCAAGGTGTAATAATTATAACAATTATAACTGACAAATATATATTGTAAACATATTATAATTTTTTAAAGCGGCGGCTTGTTGAAAATGTTTATGTAAATAAGCATACAATTTAGCTTGTTGACAAAAAAATTACATTCATTATGACAGAAATGTTTTAAAAAATACACAAACTTGTGAAAATGCATTTTCAAATAAAACAACATGAGATTGAATGTAAAAACTTAAGATCTTATGCAAATCAAAATGTAGAAAGAAAAGTATAAACTAGACTGGGCCAAAAAATCAACTATTTTTGTTTTTGAAAAATATATCGAAAATATGGTTTGGGGTGACAAAAAAAAATTATTGTGAAAGTTTGAGTCCATAATAATAATATTAAGAGGTCTATCATCGCAATTTTAAATTTTTTTCCTCTGCAAGTTTTTGTTTCAGAACTCCCAAACCATTGAGTTTAACAAAATTGACATTTTTTGAAGAAAATGAAATTCTCTACAAAAAAGGTTAAAATGAAATTTTCCGTCAGATGAACCGTTTCCTTAAAATCATGTCTTAAAAATTGGTATAGTTTTACATTTTGATATTTTAACTTTGGAATTTTGTAATTCATGCAAAAATCAGTACTCATAAAAAACCGATAAATTTTCTTATGGGAAATCAAATGCTTTACAAAAAAAGCCTCTCAACATTTCTGGCTAAATTCACTCAATCAAAATTTATTCAAGGTTAAAGTTGAAGTCAAAACGAAATTCTTGTTTTTTTCTCTGTAGATTTATTTTTTTATGGATGATAATATGATTTTTTTCTTTATAAATGTGTATTATATAACTAATTAACAATTTCCAAGAAAAAAACAACATGATTGTTATTATTTAAACGATTAAATAGGTAAAGTGAAAATAATATTTTCCAAAGAAATTAGCTTCTTAAAGCGAAAAAATTGTGATGTTATTTTTTTTTTAATTTTCAGTAATTTTATCAATAAAATAAAGATTATCATCGATAAAAGAATCCAAGTTTTTAACTCCAATCAAACCTTTTTTGTAAAGCATTCAATTTTCTTCAAAAAATATTTCCAAGTCAATTTTGTTAAACTCAATGGATTGGGAGTTCTGAGACAAAAACTCGCTCAGGAAAAAAAAATCTAAAATTGCGATGATAGACCTCTTAATATTAATATTATGGACTCAAACTTTCACCATAATTTTTTTTGTCACCCCAAACAATATTTTCGATATACTTTACAAAAAAAAAAATATACGATTTTTTTGGCCCAGTCTAGTATAGACCATGGTCTATATCAAGTAGGTAGGTACTATGCTCCACACATGAAAGTCCCACCACGTGACATTGATTGAAATAATTAAGGTTAATAATTTGTCATTTGTAATTTTTTATGTTGTGTTTTAATTTAAAACACAAAAAATAAATATTTTTTATTATTTTTAGAAAAGAAGATGGAATTAGCTTGACACTGACAGAAAATTAACCTTAATTATTTATAGTGTCTCGTGGTGTGGAGCATAATGATCTATAAATATTAAAAGAAATCAGATGGAAAGAAAAAATTAGGAATAGACAGGTATTGTCAAGAAGGCCAAAACATACAGCAAACTGTAAGATGAAAAGAGAAATCATGGACTGATCCACCATAGAAGAGGATCCCTTGGGCTCTAATAGAATAGCTACAACTCCACAGGGTGAATTAAATTATTATCATAACCCCATTATTTTTAAAGATATGACAATACTTTTAGTGGAAACTCCTTCATGTCACTTGTTACATGTTATAACATGTCAACTGTCAAACAACTGTTGCCATAGCAATAATGTAATAAAAGGCAACAAAATGCTTACCCTTTGTCAAGAAACATTTTGTCTTTGGCTTGCTTAGGTTCATTAAGATTGTCTTCTTCATCTGTGGACATTTTTAATTCTTTCTTCACACCCAGTTTATTGTAGACGATGGAATTGTCATTATCATCAAATTCTTCTTTGATTTCTTGTTTTATTGCTAGTTTGAAGGTTGAAGGCATTTCTTGATCAGCATAGGTACTTGGTTTATCACAATTCGTCGAAATATCAGCTTTGAAATTGTTGATCAGTTCTTTAGGTTCTTTTTTAACATCTATTTGCTCCATTGCGTATGAAAACTCTACTACCAATATTTAATAAACACTGAATAGTTCCATTAACATCTAACATACTATCCAAGCTGTTAAAACCAATAGAAAACCTTTATAAACCATCAAACATCGAATTAAACGTATGTTTACTTACCTTGACAGTGTTTTTAGTAAAAAGTTTGTATGCAACTTTTGCAAGAAAAGCCAATCAACTGGATTTTGTCATTAGTTATACGTACACAAAATATAGCTTGATACGAGTATTAATCTGAATCCAAATAAATATTCAAACAATACATCCTAGACAATTTTGTCTAGGCAATACATATCATAGATTAGATACATATTCGAATGAATATTTTGATCCCTGACCACACGTGACACTGACCACAGATTATAAAGACATAACAAATGATTTTGATATTTGACAGAACATTCCCTAAAATATCCCTAGAAATATCACCAGATTTGCTGAGTGCGGATCATTTGCAGGCCCGGATTATCCTATATCTCATAGAAATAATACTAGTATATTTCTTTGCTATATCTATAGCAGGCGGAAATTCTTTCCGAGGTCACTAACAAAAAAGTACCTATTTAATTCGCATTAAAAAAAATTTATAATGAATTATTATCCAGGATAATTTATCCTACTGTTATTATTAACACTTTTTTAAATAAAAATAAAAGTGTGCATAACTTTAGTATTACATATTTTATTACGTATTTTTAGTTTTGTAATAATATAGGTATGTATAGCATGCACTAGTGAAGTTCACTAAGTGAACTAGTGAAACAGCTGAGAGAAAAATTTGGTAATTTTAAACAAATACAATTAATTGAATCGAAAAAAATATTTAAAATAAAAATTGCATTTTATAATTTTAAATTAACTTTGTTCGATTTAAATTCGTTGTTAAAATAATTGAATTAATTATATTTGTTTGAAATTATGAAATTACCAAATTTTTATTTTAAGTGTAGGCGGCAATTTGTTTCAGCCTACAGGCAGCAAATTTTTAAATCCAACTTTGACCATTTGTTAATAATTATTATTATTATTATTATAATCCCAGTAAGCACCAAACACTCGGCAAACAGTCGACCTTCGCTCAGCATAGGCGGTTGACCGGAGGTTCGGCCCGCTTATATATTATATTATATATTATATTTGTATTTGTTACGAATATAAATATTTGCCGCTTTTGTGCGACAAACCGGTTTTTAACATTCGAAATTGATGACGCAACGGAAAACATTCGCTTCGACGACCAGAAGATTTTTAAATTTTAAACTTTTATCTGTTAAAACCAATTTATAAAAAAGAAGTAATATTGTACAGTATGCCCCCGGATGTACAGGGTGATCCCCTATAAAGTCGCCCCCTTTAACTTTTTTATTTTAAGTCTCCCAAAAAATTTAAAAGTGTGGTTATGTAAGTACTAAAAAATACTTTTTTTCTACTTATAAAGAAAATTGGAAAATTGATCAGTATACAGGGAAAAACAAAAAGTTTATTTTTTTTCAATGGATCACCCTATATATGTATTTATTTTTCGATTCCTTGTAAAATTCCAAGCATATTTCATATAACATACCATATACCTAAATTCAACCGATTTTGTTTAATTAGGCAGGTAAATTTATAAACCCTTTAAATTTTACTGTTGATCTTATGAATTTAAATTTTGTAAAATAAATGCGCTTCATCAATATTTAAGTAGGTATAAACAAATTATTTATTTAATAATGTTTATAAATAAAAAATCTTAATATTTATTATTAATTTTTATTTAATTATTAATATCGTCTATTACCAACAAAATTACTATTTATTAAAAAGTTAACAACCAACAATTAAAATAATTTATTATTTACATTATTTACAAGTGCTCTTATGCTATTATGGTGCACGTGGTACTGTAAAGTAAAGTAGCGAAAACTACTTCAAAGGAAAATGCTTAAGCATTTGAAGTAGTTTTCGCTACTTTAAAGTTTTTTTCCACCTTAATTTACTTTACGGTAGTTTTGGTTAGTACCATAAACGTTCCAAATACTAAAATAATAACTTTGTAGTTTTTAACTCATGTTCCAGTTTCGAGATTTTAACTTGCAAAGGGACTACAAAGTAAAAATAATTATAATGTAATATTTAGGTAGAAACCGAAAGTAACTGCTACCAATTATATTTACTTGAACGTTTTTTTACTTATAACACCTTTTGTAAAGTTGCAAAGTCTTCTTGGGGGCAACCAAGTTTTACTTAAATGTTTATTATTTTATAGTAACCATTTAAGCAAATAATGAAGTTTCTGTTAGAAAATATTGCTATTTAAAAGTTAGAATTACTTTTAAGTAAAAATTTAAGTAGCTGTTTAGTATACTTAACTAATTAAAAGTTATCACAACTTTGGTAATGGTTTTTGGAACAAAAAATGCTGCTTGGGCTGCTGGTTGACAACCTCTTGCCACAAGGTGCAGAACGACACTGTGTATTTAATTTTTATTGTTTGGTTACTTAAAATATAGCTTTGCTGACATTTTATCATGAGTTTTTTTATTACATGCTTTTACGTGAATATCATAAGTTGATTTCTTAACAGTTAAATAAGAACAGTTGCTGCATGAATGTATTTTACTTGTTATTTTTATATTATTTTCATTATTATGCTTGCTCAACAGGTGTGCATTTAAAGTATATAATTTAGCAGCCGTGTAGTCACAAAAATTACATTTTAATTGGTTATTCTTGTCATGAATTTTTAAATGAATTTTGAAATGACTTTTTTTTAAAGTTTGGTATCCACATTTTTCACATTTAAATTGTTCCTGTTGGTCTTTTTTGTGAACGTATTTTCTATGTTCCAATAAACTGCTCTTTGTTTGATAACTCTTAGAACACATACTGCATTTAAACAACTTGTTTTTGGCCCTTGGTTTTAAACATTTTTCCTCGTGACTTTCCAAGAATTCTTTGTTGAAAAATTGATTTGAACAGTTTTTACACTGATAGATACTGTCAAAAGTATCTTCAAATTCGGATTCTGGATTTTTTCCAATTTCTGTAAAAAAAAATGTGTGAGTTTATTATGTAAGGTACACGTGTAATAATTATAACAATTATAATTTTTTACATACGATGCGCTAGACTTTCTTTCATTGTTGCCACTGTACGTTTTATTTTAACAGTTTCTTTTTATATACGCAAATATTCATCTGACCATTGTCCAAACAATTGTTTTAAAAACAATGACACTTCTGACGCAATATCGATTTTCTCAGCTGACCAAATAGATCACAGCTAACCGTCATGTGATCGCATCTTTCCTAGGTTTCCTAGGTCAGTACGTACCCAGTGTTGCCGTTTGCAGGTACTTTACATGAAAATGGTATTTTCGTCATGTTTGCGGGTAAAATATTGAAGCGGGTAAAATCGGGTATTTTGCAAATTTTAATCAAAATAAAGAAATCTTCAGCAAATTATATTGTATATTTACTAAATCTGCGTAATTATTTTATTCATCGACTACATAAAAAATTTAAATTAATTTAATTAATTTTTCAAAACAGTCGCTATTATACTAGTATATTTATGAATTTAAAATATAACTAGTTTTTTTTACTCTTGCGGGTGATATCGGATATTTTGTAATTTTTGGTCGGAAACTTTCATGACATTCATCCGGCAACACTGTACGTACCAGGAAACACAAAATCCAAAGTGGAAGTTCGACGATATATCTTATACGAGGTGTGTTCAGAAAATATCGGGAATTTTCGTTTTTGAAACAAATATTTATTTACTCGTCTACATTAATGTTGTCGCCTTCAAAATCCCCATTGGATATTATGCACATGTGCCAGCTCTTCTTCCAATACTCGAAACACTTCTAAAACTCGATCTTTAAGATAGCCTTTAGTTCTTTCAGCGATGCGCTTTTAATGTCATCTATGCTTGCAAAACGACGGCCCTTTAAGGTTCTCTTTATTTTTGAGAATAGGAAAAAGTCAAACAGAGGCATGTCTGGCGAATATGGAGGCTGGGGCATTTTTACAATATTGTTTTTGACCAAAAATTTGGTTCAAAATTTAACAATTTTAGAACAAATTTTGCTGCCACGCGTTTTATATCCAAAACATTCAAAACAATTTCATGGGATGAGCCAATCGATATACCAACATCATCAGCGACTTCTCTGATGGTTTATAACCATTTCTTCCACTTTTTCCATGTTTTTATCGGTTGTTAATGTGCTTGTGCGTTCGGGGCGTTCGTCATCTTCAACGTCTTCACGTCCATCTTGGAAACTCTTATACCACTTGTAAACTCTTGTTTTACTTATAGCAGACTCACTATAGGCCTTTGTTAACATTTCACAGAATTTATTTCATTTTTTAAGCAAAATTGGATACAAATTCTTTGATCCATTTCTTTTAACGAACGAAAAATCGCCGAGCTCATAAAACACGTCTAACTTTAGCGGCTGCCACAGACAAAGTACACACTAAAAACAGCTAAAGTTTGTATCATACTTCGGGGGCATGTATACCTACATAATAAAGAAAATTTTATGACAACTGGACCCTGCGAACCCGCGAAATTTAACAATTCCCGTTATTTTCTGAACAAACCTCGTATGTTAAATGAGATCGACAAGTGCGTACGCGTTGCAAAAAATTATAATTGTTATAGCTATTACACCGTATGTAATCAACAAGTGATCTGTATGTACACTAGGGTGCTTCATTTTAGAGCGACATTTTTTTTTTCAATGTCCCACCTGAAAATCTTGGAACCGGTCAGAAAACAAAAATTTTGAGGTATTACAAAGCTCTTAATCTTTATTTTAAGCCGTTGCTATTCAATTTTTAAATATTTACCTTTAAAAACCATTAAAAAACAATGATTTATTCTTTTCTCCTTCCGCTTGTACAGTAAGAATATTTTTTTCGAATTTCGGTTCTAAAATCTTCATAGAGGATGAAATTATCTTCAAAAATGTCTATTTAAGCAAGTCTGTAAGTTGAATAGGTTCTTCACAAATTGCCGTTCTACTCGAAAATCATCTAAAATAGTAGTAAATCGTAACTGGAGACTAAACTATTTATTGTAGATAAAAAACGTAAATGACAATTTTGTAGGGAATTTTGTGCCCTACAAATTTGTTAAGAAATATTTTTCTGTATCACTTATAGTTTAGCTTGTACAGCCACCCAAAGTGTCAAATTCTTAAAAATTCAGTTTCTGACTGTAATAACTATACTATTAGAGTTACGTGAAAGAGTGGCTGTACAAGCTAAACTACACTGAAAGAAATTTGTTGCTAAAAGTAAATACAAATTTATACTAAAAATTTTATACTAGTGCTTTACACATTTATACTACTGTTTATTATGAATGTATGTTAAATTTTGTAATACATTTATTGTAAAGAAGATATGTTAGATCTAAATAAAAATAAACTTACCCTTACTATAAAATGTAAACTATAAGTGAATTACAGCAAAAAAATATTGCTAGAAACACATTTATATTGCTAGGGCAGCAATAGGCTGCTAACCAAACGAATATATTTGTTTTAGCAATGTATGTGGTAGTCTATATATGAAACATAAAATATATTTGCCCTAATTATTTTTTTATTTAACTTTAGTATATATTTCTTTCAGTGTATAAGTGATACAGAAAAATATTTTTTGACAAATTTGTAGAGCACAATAATCCCTACAAAATTGTTATTTACGTTTTTTATCTACAATCAATACTTTAGTCTCCAAATACGATTTACTGCTATTGTAGATTTTCGAGTAGAACAGCAATTTGTGAAGAACATATTCAACTTACAGACTTGCTTAAATAGACATTTTTGAAGATAATTTCATCATGTATAAAGATTTTAGAACCGAAATTCGAAAAAAATATTCTTACTGTGCGAGCGGAGGGAGAAAAGAATAAAACATTGTTTTTTAATGGTTTTTAAAGGGAAATATTTAAAAATTGAATAGCAACGGCTTAAAATAAAGATTAAGAGCTTTGTAATAGCTCAAAATTTTTGTTTTCTGACCGGTTATAAGATTTTCAGGTGGGACATTGAAAAAAAAATGTCGCTCTAAAATGAAGCACCCTAATGTACACAAACCAAACTTATTTCTCAACTGTTTTATTTTGATGAATTGAAATAAACTTTGCTTACCATTATTGTAAACATTGCTTCTGTGTTGTTATAAGCCTCATTACAACACAAAAACAATGTTTATAAATACTTTTCTTTTACAATAACCAAATACAACACCTCTGAATACCTACCATTTCTCTGCTAAAAGTCTTATTAACTCTTTCAGAAGACTCCCAAATATTGCTATAAGTCTGACTTACTAAGACTTATTCTGACTTTTATTTAGAGTTTTTAAGAGAAAGTAAGACTTTCAAAACTCATATTTTTACTTTTAAAAGCAGCTATTGGTTTTTTCACACCAACATGAAAATTTCGTACGTTTAAAATTAAATGTCCGACTATATGAGTACATTAGATGCAAAACTCTGTATTTGCAGGATAAGTGATTTTAAGAAACATGAAAAACCGATCATAAGATTATTTTTGAAAAAAAAAATGCAAAAATTGTATAGACGTGCTTCTGAATCATTTCTTATTCAAAAAACTAAAAAAAATCCTTTAAAATTAAGTAGTTTGGTAAATAATTGAAATCAAAAGATTCAAAAACATAGTTTTGAATCTTCCTCATTCAAAGAAAGTGAAAAGTGCAAATACCAAAAAAAAGTTTCGCTTATTATAATCTTTAATAACAATAAATTAACATAATTAAACTTAAATTCTAAATGGAATTTCGGGCATTTCATTTACATTCTTAGTATCACTTGAGTGGTACATTTTCTGATTTAGATTTTAGTGAGCCATAAAATGCTTTAGCTTTTAAAATGTGCGCTCTTTGTTCAGTCATTATCTTAATTTTTTCTTCCTCAGAATTATTTTGTTTTAACAATTCTTTCAGTTAATGGTTTACCAAAAGACAAATTGTAATTTTTTTTTAAATATGTCCTGAAGTAAGACAATTTGACATCAGAATCTGGATTTTGCCCAAGATATAACTTAAATAATTTTTTGTAGGTAGGTTTTCGACTATAATGACTCTTTGCGCAAGTTAAGCTTTCAATAAACTGCTTAATTGAGTGTTTAGCAGCATCATTTTTTCCCAAAGTTCTATCGCCTCCTCTTTTTTCTTCGGGAATTTGACCAGATCGTATAAAATTGGCTACAATTCTTTCAATCCTATCTCCGCTAAAATGAGTTATACCTAAGAAAGCCTTTTTGCATACTCGTATTAAATCGCCTTCCGCTGTAGGAATTTTGTATTTAATGGAAATTCTCTGGGAATTTATGGAGGATCTCTTAGGTGATGCTCCCTCGCAGAATTTTAAAATAAAAATATCCTGTTTGATCTTATCGGTTGTAGAGTAAAGCATACTGTGAAATTGCTGAATATCTCTTATTCTTAGCAATTTACATGAAAAAACATTTTTATCATGATTGCAATTTGGAAATCTTGGCAAATCTTTTGGTTTATGTCTAAAAAAACAATATAAAAAAGGTTGCGAGCAAAAAATATAGAAAAATGTCTTACCTTAAAGTTTGTTTCTTCACTCTTTTCCAGGTTTCAGTTTGGCGGGACCTCTTTCTACCATTACCTTTCGGACAAGTTGTAACAATAACATTTAATTCCATGTTAAATACGAGGTGTGTTCAGAAAATATCGGGAATTTTCGTTTTTTGAAACAAATATTTATTTATTCGTCTACATTAATGTTGTCGCCTTCAAAATAGTCCTCATTGGATATTATGTACATGTGCCAGCTCTTCTTCCAATACTCGAAACACTTCTAAAACTCGATCTTTGGGATAGCCTTTAGTTCTTTCAGCGATGCGCTTTTAATGTCATCTATGCTTGCAAAACGACGGCCCTTTAAGGTTCTCTTTATTTTTGGGAATAGGAAAAAGTCAGACAGAGGCATGTCTGGCGAATATGGAGGCCGAGGCATTATTACAGTATTGTTTTTGGACAAAAATTTTGTTCAAAATTTAACAATTTTGGAACAAATTTTGCTGCCACGCGTTTCATACCCAAAACATTCGAAAAAATTTCATGAGATGAGCCAATCGATATCCCAACATCATCAGCGACTTCTCTGATGGTTTATAACCATTTCTTTCACTTTTTCCATGTTTTTATCGGTTGTTAATGTGCTTGGGTGTTCGGGGCGTTCGTCATCTTCAACGTCTTCACGGCCATCTTGGAAACTCTTATACCACTTGTAAACTCTTGTTTTACTTATAGCAGACTCACTATAGGCCTTTGTTAACATTTCACAGAATTTATTTAATTTTTTAAGCAAAATTGGATACACATTTCTTTGATCCATTTCTTTTAACGAACGAAAATCGCCGAGCTCATAAATCACGTCTAACCTTAGCGGCTGCCACAGACAAAGTAAACGATGAAAAAAAGCTTAAGTTTTTATTATACTTCGGGGGCATGTATACCAACATAATAAATAAAATTTTATGACAACCGGACCCTCCGAAGCCGCGAAATTTAACAATTCCCGTTATTTTCTGAACACACCTCGTATGCTGTAGGCAGTTTAGTAATGTACATAAATAGTATAAAATATATATTTTTTTAAAATTTGCAAAAACCGAGTTTTGCATTTAATGTACTATATTATAGTAAATTCATTTTACCAAATAAATGAACATTACGTCCTAAATCTTTGGGAGCCACGCTTTTTATCACAGACTGTCGTCTGCGTGTTCTTCGCGTGTAGTGGTGATTTGGCAAAATGAATATTTTGTGTGAATTTTATTTTTGTTGTTTTAATGTTATTATCTACAGTGTGTACATAGACAACAAAGCCTTTGAGTGTATTCACGGATAGAGTTTGGACGAGAAAAAACCGATTTATTTGTAGACGAAAGTAATTTTTTATAGAAACATCTGCTTGTGTTGAAACTACAATTACAGGTTACATCAAAAATAACAATTTTTATTTTTTTGTATTTCGTTTTTTCTCAACTTTATTTTTAAACGCACGAATTGTGGAAAAAAAATTAAAATCACTGTTACCAAAAATTCATACTTTATTTTGATTCTTAAATTTATAGAATAAATTACAAGCAATCGTCAAAATACTTAAAATTAATTAAAAAATAATTTATGTAGGTCCTTTATAGACCAAATTTTTTTCTAATTTTTAAAACAGCGATTTATTACACAAATTGTGCAAAATAGTATATTATGTATCAAGTTTGATAAACGCCATTTTAAACACGAATCTAATTTAGGCTCGTTAATGAGTGTATAGAAAAGTTTATAAACGAGGTGCATACAAACTTTTTCTACGAAAAATACTTATTATTATCTTAAAATGATTTAAACCAAAAATTTATATAGAGCGCCATCTATGAAATAATAGGGGAATCTGTGTGTCAGCGTCAAATGTCACATTTTTATATTTTATAAACACAGATTATAAAGGTTATAAATCAAAATGTATTTCTTGAAAATTGACAGTTTTTCACAGTAAAAGTAAAGAAAATGTTTTATGAGGACTTTACAGTGGAGTCCGTGCCCGAATTTAAGTTATAGTTTACTGCCGGCGAAATTAAAAGGTCAGTACAATGTTCCAGTGGCGTATTTAGGGGGGGGTCCGCCGGGTCCGGACCCCCCCCGGGCGCACATATTTTATTATTTTTATTACAAAAAAAGTTCCTTTTATTTACTATTTTATCGGATCAGAAGAGTTCCTAATTTGTGATTTTTTAGTTATTAAAGCATAGCATAGTATAGTATTTAGGATTTAGCTCCGGGGGGGGGGTCCAAAAAAAGTAACTAAATATGTATACATATTTAGTTAGTTTTTTTGGACCCCCCCGGAGCTAAATCCTAAATACGCCACTGCAATGTTCATATAAACTTTTCAAATATTGCCCAGATAACCAGCGTCCTTCCGTTTGCCGGTCAGTTGCCTACTATTCGTTCTCTTGATATGGTAGCCGTTTGCTGTCAAGTGGGTGCCACCATTTGACTGTCTGTAGACAAAAATCTTTTCTAACAATATATTGTGTGCAATCCACCGGCAACCGACGGGAAACCTTTTGCTTATAATTATTGTGGACAACATAAGAGTTTATAGGCGGAAATGTTTCCTGACAACTTATAGTGTGCAACCCACCGGCAACACACGGGAAACCTTTTGCGTATACTGATTGTGGGCAACGGATAGGAAATGATTTACCTATTCAAATTCACTGAATTTGGTGGCAATTTGCCGATAACGAATCAGAAATTAAAATAAATTAATAAATGAAGCGTTGAGAACCAGAGTGGCCTTACCCACAAACATTTATTCTAAAATGGGGTTATAATTTTAGGACAATATATATATATATATATATATATATATATATATTTGGGTGCTTTTTTTAACAAAGTTTTTCATTTCCGAAAAATATATTGTCCTTAAATGATTGTAACATCATTTAAGAAAAAACATTTGTGGGTTAGGCCACTCTGGTTCCAAACGCTTCATTTACCTATTCATTTTAATTTCCGATACGTTATCGGCAAATTGCCACCAAATTCAGTAATGCCTCATTTATTGGTATTGTTATTTTAACAAGAGGGTTAGGCGTAAATTTTCATACTCGAATTTTTTCAAACGTCGTTTTATTACAAAAATACCTATATTCACAAAGAAATAAAATATTATAAATATTTATATACACAACAGAATAACCTTATAAGCCGATAATTTAAATAATAATAAATAATAATAATAAATGTTCTTTATTGAAAAAAATACATTTTTCAAAAGGCCATTGACTTTCGTCCTTCAGCCGGGAATAATAAATATATTTATTATTATATTAATTATCGGCTTCAAACAGGCGCAGCCTTATGGAATCTTCATTGTTTACGTTTGGATCTCGACGCTTAAGCCTGATTTATAGATTGCCTTTCTTCCTTCCTTCCTTCCGTAGAATATGAACAATACAAAAACCGTTGTGCTTTTTAAAGATTCCCATACGGGAATCTATAAATGGCATACGTTTTTTGGTATTGTTCATCTTTTATGAAAGTATACTACAACAAATTTTTGTATACAAAAAAGATATTACATTAATTAATTAATTTAAAATTACCGCTATTATAATAGCTTCTGAAATTTTAAATAAATTAATGTTATTTGAATAAAAACCCTTATAAAATTATAATACTTCAAAGAAAAAACTACATCTTCAAAAAATCCTACATTTTTATAGCCTCTATTTAGGTACATGCCGAAAGAAGTTTCACTTCAACATAACAAATTATTTAAAAATTTACTTACGTCTTGGTTTCTTGTTTGAATTTTTTTTTATTTTCAAAGGATTTTTAGATTTTTCCATATGGATATAGGTACAGCTAAAGCTAATAGATAACTATTGCGTGCATAAAACATACCTGATAGATTTCTTGTTTATATTAATCAACACGTCGTACACATGTGTTCTGCGAGTGTGCACACTCGCAGAACAAACCATAACTTATAAAGAACAAATGGTGAGCAACGGTAGCGGGGACTCTCGCGCAAGCGCGGTTCTTTATTGTGGGAAATATGTTGGCCGTCCGTTGCACCTCTGTTGCATACAATTGTTGACTGGAATCTATTGAAAATAAGCGGCTATCTTAAGATAAGATAGCCGCTTATTTTCAATAGATTCCAGTCACTAGCGTCTAGGGAGCAGAAAGTCACAGATGATCCCAACCAATAAAAATAAAGAGTTACTTCCGCGCCGAATATATGCAACCCCATGCATGCTTGTCATCCACAGAACATAACCTATTTGTTTGTGTTATTGTGAAAATAAATTGGAACTGTTTCGACAATCTCAAATTTACGAAAACATCCCAAAAAGTTTATTAATACACAAATTTGTATAAATATAAATTCAATTTTTATTCTTAGATGTAGAAGATGGAAATGGATTATTTCTTCACATTGAAAATGAAAACGTTGTGGAACATGACTCTATTTTAAAAGAGATTAGCAATAATCAACAGCAAGACACATTTCATAGAAAAAAAGCAAAAATAAGATCAAACCATTTAAAATTGTTGGATTTGCTGGATTCTATGACTACTTTTAAAGAACTTGAAGTTTTTGAAAAAGCCCATGCATCTATTCCACCCACAGTGGCAGCATTGGCAGTAACACAGAAATTAAAAACACCCTTGTCTAAAACACCTGCTAATAAAAATATTCTTCAACAAAGAAGACTTTTTTCAAAAACGAAGAAAAATATTAAAGCAAATAAAAATAAACCGACCACTTCTGAAGAATCAAATGCAATAGCATTTAATTTATTACAATCTGTAAAATCAGACTAAATATTTTATAATAAATTTATTATAATTGAGAAGTTCCCTTTATTGATAAACTATTTCTTTTGACTGTGAAATCCTTTTTTAATTTATAATTAAAAATAAATTTGTATGTGTCATGTAGGGTTGCCAGATTAAAAAAATTGATAAATTTATACAACAAAAGAAGTTTAAAAACTTTAAATGCCTTTATCTTAAAACAAAAGTTTCAGAGAAGTGCCCCTTTTTCACCCAGCTCCTCAATTATATTTTAATAAAGTTTGTTTTATTACTTCTGTAATGTTTAAAATACATATTTAACTAAGAAAACTATTATTTTTAACTAAAACTCTACCTTCAATTGCCAAATTAAACAAAAAAAGTTATGTCGTAACTTATGGTATATTTTATGTAAATCATAATGTAATAGTTTTTCTATGCGTTTTTTTAACTTAATATCTCTAATGGGTGTAAATAAGAAACAAAATTAAACACTAATATAATTTATTTTAATAATTCAATTTTTTACACAATAGTTTACCTATTTGTGCTCACAAGCTTTTCGTTGGTATGTTACAAAGTGTGCAATTAATTAATTTCTGGTACCATGGGTTATCACAAAATTTACTGATGTTTTTACTAGTGTGATGAGGGCTTTGTAATAAAAGGGCAGTGGCCCATATAAGCCAAAACTTTAATATTATAGATAACATGTTTTTGCTTATTTGGGCATTTGCATATTTGGCCCTCAATACAAGCTCTCTGATCTTATTGCTTCCTTCCGTCTCTTACCACTAGAAACATAATGACCCAAGGGATGACACAAAGTTCTGTGTTGTCTTTAAACAACACATATCTGCAATTGCAGATATGTGTTGTTTAAAGACAATTTAATTTGTGTTTTTTCAACTTCTTTCATCTCCATTTTATAAACAACATAATCCATTTGAATAGTGTTTTATTTTTCAATTCAATTGAATGTTTTTGTATAATACGTTCTAAAATATTTAAAAGAAATGATCAAAAAATGTGCTAAACGTAATATTTACCCAAAATATTTACCCTTCTTTTTGTTTCCACATTATTCAATATCTTGAACCTTCAATTTGTTTGATCGTTAAATCGTTTTCCACACTCTGTACATGCAAATATGTACTACGTGGAACTTTTTGGGATGTTTTCGTAAATTTGAGATTGTCGAAACAGTTCCAATTTATTTTCACAATAACACAAACAAATAGGTTATGTTCTGTGGATGACAAGCATGCATGGGGTTGCATATATTCGGCGCGGAAGTAACTCTTTATTTTTATTGGTTGGGATCATCTGTGACTTTCTGCTCCCTAGACGCTAGTGGCTATCTTGGGCGGAAACAAATTTCTTGCAGTTTTCATGCAACTGACCAACAAGGTATTTTAGGAAATGTGTTGCCCGTCGGTTACACCTCTGTTGAATACAACTCTTAATCAGAAATTATTGGAAATACGTGTCAAACTTGTGCCTAAACATTTTTCTTGCAGTTTGCATGCAACTGACAGGAAATGTTTTGGACTTCCAACTTATTGGCTTACTGTTGCATGAAATATGCCAGCTTGTTATTGCCGACAACGCGTTTCTTTAGGTTTACTAAGAAACTTTGGTTATCTGGGTGGCGTTGAGAAACTATTAAATAATTTTGTATTTTTGTATTGAGATAATAAAATAATTTTCACATTTAGCATTATTTTACAAGAAAGGCACTTTATTTTAACGATTGTATGACATTTGACAACTGTCAACTAACTTAAAACTAACTTCAGCCCGTGACTAAAAACCTGCTGCTAACTTCAGCCCGTGACTAAAGCGCCATAAAGCCTCAACTTGTCAATGTGTATTTCAAAGGTCACTTAGTGTCATGGAACGATAAAGGGCGTTTTAAAGGTGGGAGTAGAAAAAATCTAATACACATTTAGTGGTTAGTTTCGTAGCTAATTATTTAAATAATAAAATATCAAGTAGCCTATTTTAAATAAATAAAATATCATAGTTTTTTTAAATGTTTTAAATTGTTGATAGTTCTGAATTTTCTTATATATCTACTTAAGTTAGAACAAAGAATTTATATTGTCCGATGTTATGGTTTAGGACACGAAATACTCTACAAGCAGTTCTTGGGGCCAAAAATAGGAAATTTTTTTTATATGCATATAGATTGGCAAATGGCCCTGCAGAGACTTACAGCCTCTTAAAGGAGCGCCCTGAAGATATTTTCCTATTATTATTTCTAAAACGGTTAGAGATAAAATAATGTATTTTTGGAAAATATGTATTTTTTATTAATATTTGTTAAATAAAAAAAATTAACAGGTTTTTTTTATTGTTTATTTTATCGATGTTCGACCTTTTTACGTAATTTTTATATTCTGCAGCCAACTTGCAAAATAAATTACAAACAAAAATTTTGGGGCCAAAAAACCCTAGCATAAAAAGTTAAGTGCCACGTTTGAATGGAACTTAATATTTTATAATTCATTTAAGAAAAATGACATATCAAAAGTAGACAAGTATATAAATTTTATTATAAAATCTTATTTTAGGTAAATTTATTTTAATCAAAATGCCAACAACTAAAAATGTTATTTTTTTATTTACTCTGTATAGTAATTGAAAAGAGTAGTTTCAACACAATCAGGCGTTTTTATAAAGAATGACTTTTTCTTCTAAATATGCAAATAGAAGAGTTTTTCCTTTTTTAAACTCTATCCGTGAATGGAAAAAAAATCTTATAAATCACAAAGTTATGACGATTTAAAATTTGACACAAATGTAAGAGATATCTGTCAACCAATTTCAGCTCTCAGTAAATGCGCTGTTTATTTTGATTTTACAACAACCGTTTTTATAACTCAAAAACTACTTGTCGGAAAAATGTATACTTTCATTTTTAAAAGATTGTAAATTTTATTTTTTCTAAATTTAACATTTCGTTAATTAATGCTGCTGTGCAAATTTTTCCCACTATTTTTTTCATTTTAAACCACTGTGGCGAATGTGTCCTTTCATTTTTTAAATGTATGCTTGTAAGGGCAGTTTCAAATTATCCAATCACTTTAAACCAAGAACTGTCCAAATATCTCGTCACCGTGCTTTTGTGCTACACAAACAGGCACCGACAGACAGCCTGCTTCGGTCTTATTAGACCTCATCAGTGCCAGATAGCCGTGGTGTGTAAGAACAGACGCTGCCAAGCGCCTTATACGAGGTGTGTTCAGAAAATATTGGGAATTTTCGTTTTTTGAAACAAATATTTATTTATTCGTCTACATTAATGTTGTCGCCTTCAAAATCCCCATTGGATATTATGCACATGTGCCAGCTCTTCTTCCAATACTCGAAACACTTCTAAAACTCGATCTTTGGGATAGCCTTTAGTTCTTTCAGCGATGCGCTTTTAATGTCATCTATGCTTGCAAAACGATGGCCCTTTAAGGTTCTCTTTATTTTTGGGAATAGGAAAAAGTCAGACAGAGGCATGTCTGGTGAATATGGAGGCTGGGCATCATTACAGTATTGTTTTCGGCCAAAAATTTTGTTCAAAATTTAAAAATTTTAGAACAAATTTTGCTGCCACGCGTTTCATACCCAAAACATTCGAAAAAATTTCATGGGATGAGCCAATCGATATACCATCAGCGACTTCTGTGATGGTTTATAACCATTTCTTTCACTTTTTCCATGTTTTTATCGGTTGTTAATGTGCTTGTGCGTTCGGGGCGTTCGTCATCTTCAACGTCTTCACGGCCATCTTGGAAACTCTTATACCACTTGTAAACTCTTGATTTACTTATAGCAGACTCACTATAGGCCTTTGTTAACATTTCACAGATTTTATTTAATTTTTTAAGCAAAATTGGATACAAATTCTTTGATCCATTTCTTTTAACGAACGAAAAATCGCCGAGCTCATAAAACACATCTAACCTTAGCGGCTGCCACAGACAAAGTAAACAATGAAAACAGTTAAACTTTTTATCATACTTCGGGGGCATGTATACCAACATAATAAAGAAAATTTTATGACAACCGGACCCTCCGAACCCGCGAAATTTAACAATTCCCGTTATTTTCTGAACACACCTCGTATATGCATCAAGTACAGCGACAGCGGTGAGAGATAATCATCCACCGCTCATCCTACTATTTGCATCAAGGGCATTAAAAATAACTTCTTTATTTTCCGAGGTTCTAATACGTTAAGGAGCACCTTCAATTTCGTTACAACGCAGAACAAGTTTACAGTCCAGTGGACGATCGGGAAAGCGCTGGGAAAAAACTCGTGCTGCCTCCCTGACATTGCGCCCATACCACATATAAATATACATAATTTTGGCATAATCAGGAAAACATAACTTAAAATGATAAATAATGACAGGAACAAAAATTGACAGCAGTGTAACAATGAAGTGGATTCCAGTCGACCAAATATTTTAGTTATTATAATATGAACAATGCATCTTAAGTATCCTAGCAATTTAAAGAATTTCCTATGGCCGTCTATTGGGATTGGCTATCGTTTTTTATTCTTATCTCGCCTATACTTTGCGTTAGATAATTTTAATTTTCAAGTATGTGTTTGGCATAACTTTCAGCACATTAGAAGAAGTCGAAGCAGACGCACCCCCGTAATAAAAAGTGATCTAACGCGCCGGTTCGAAGGACCAAAATGGTAGGCAGTGGACTGAATGTGAGAAATAGGGGTTGGTGGTGTTAGTTGATTGATTTTTGTAAATAGATAAAACGTGGGCGGTAAGAATACTAAAGAAAGTATAGTCCTACCTTGTTGCTGGTGTTGATGGAGACACGCAGGGCCCTGGTTCTGGCAGTTAGACTATTAGCGATGGTTTCAAGCGGGTGCGATGCACAAAGCGGGTACAATTTCGCGCGGTGGATCACTTTTATTGCGAGGATGCGTCTGCTTCGACTTCTTTGAAATAGTTAATTAAAAATAGTTGCGGTAAACATGCGCATTGGGGGGGGGGGGCAATAAGCTGGATATAATATTTAAATAAATATAATAAAAATTAAACATTTCGCAGACACAAAACAATACGAAAATAAAGTAACCATCTCAATAAACATTTTTGACTTAATTTTTACAATTAACATTGCCTGTTATTATTTTAATTAAACTTAACAATTATTGATAATTATTTATTATTATTAAAATAACTTCAAAATATAATTATGTTAAGAAAATATTTTCTTATTTGATTTTTTTTAATACTACAGGGTGTTATGTAATTAATGTAATATATTAAAATACTGAATACCTTTTGACATAAGGTGTAGGTAACGGAAAAATATTAAAAAAATATTTTCCCAAAGATAAAAAAAAATATGAATTACATTTTTTAAAATTTTTTGTGATACGCCACTGGTTACACACTTGTGTTCTGTGAGTACATAGATACCAACGAACAAAGTAGCTGCGCCTTGCCAGTTGGAAAAAATTGGTTACCAAAAATTGTTCTTGCAAAAAATAAATAAAAACTCAATAAATACAAGTTTTATGCCCTTAAAGCTCTAATACCCTTCTGTATTTATTTACTCATCCAGCTATTTGCTTAAGCAATGATAGAAAATTTAGTACCTATTTTAAAAACTCCATAACCACAAAATTAATTTTTCATCGTTTTTTTTTCTTTCTGTTTACTCAGATAAAATTGGGACAAGTTTAAAGGTTAAACTTTAAACATTCAATTTGTGTAAATAAATCCAAAAGCACTTTCCTTAGTTAAAATATTTACAATTTGAGCACATAACCTAAAATTTGAAAGAACTGCACTAGATTCTGTCATAAAAGTTTCCAGATTTTGTTTGAATTTACCTTCATTACAAAAATGACAAAATCAACAATTAATAAAAACGCCAATTTGCATTGTTGGTTTTGTAATTTTTATAATTAAGTAAGCTAAATTTAAACAAAATCTGGCAACTTTTTTTACAGAATCTGGAAACGCTAAACATAATAAATTAAATTAGGCAACCAGATTAGCCTAAAGTTCCTAGTCGATCAGTGAAGTACTTTTTGGTAGGATAAAGGTTATTATAAATTATTTTTAGTCTTTAGAATTTAGAAGAAAAAAGCTTCAGGTGCTTCTTTATGGACCCTAAAGAACTACCCATTTTAATATATTACATTAATTACATAACACAATGTATAATTGCAAAAACGCCATAAAGTCACAGTTTTGTGTATTTGAAAGATTATTTGGTGCTCTCCTGATGTTTAAAGCGTTTCACATTTTCCGTGGCACGCTGTGACGTCACTTCCGGTTGATGCTGAAATTTTACTCTAAACGCGCCAAAAGAAGTATAACTTAAAAAATAGTAATAATTTATTAACTGGACTCAAAATAAATTACAAATAACAAATAAAATGTTTTTAATGTTGATTTTTTAGGTGGTATTTGAAATTACTTATTTGTGTGGTTTTATATTCGCAGTGCTCGCACCAGTGAACTTTGTTGGTGATTATATTTTTGTTGGATTCATCCAACATATCGGAATGTTTTGTTAAAATGTGGTTGTCTAAATTTTGTTTTATATTACATTGATATCGACAAAACAGACATTTCAATTGTTTTGTGTTACTATGAATTTTTGTATGACTACTTAAATTGCTTTTTAGAATGGTTTTGTACTGGCAAATATGGCATTCGTACCACTTGACATTTTCCAATTTCAAACACACTTTTAAATGAGTATCGTAACTTGACTTCTTAACAGTCGAGTATGAACATTTGCTGCAGCAATGTATTTTGCTTGTGATTTTTATATTATTTTCTTTTTTACTTTCCACCTTATGTTTACTCAATATGTGTGAATCCAAGGTACGCAATTGACTAGCCACATACGGACAAAAGTAACATTTTAAATAACTTTGTTTATCGTGAATTTTTAAATGAGTTTTAAAAGTATCTTTTCTCACTGTCACGAAATCGCATTCGCTGCATTTAAATTTTTCCAGTTCATGTTTTGTATGCACATACTTCTTATGTTCAGATAAATTCCTCCTTGTTTGATATTTCTTGAAGCACAGTTCACATTTAAACAACTTCCTTTTATCAACTTCTGAACTCTGTTCCTCGTGATTTTTTAAATGAGTTTTAAACGTATCTTTTCTCACTGTTGCGAAATCGCACTTACTACACTTAATTTTTTCCAGTTTATCTTTTAAATGAATATACTTTGTGTGCTCATTTAAACTTCTCTTTGTTTGATACTTTTTCAGGCAAACGTCACACGAGAACAATTTTTCTTTGTCAACTTTATTCCTTGGGTTTAAGCACTTTTTCTCGTGACTTTCTAATAATTCCTTCTTGAAAAATTTAGTCGAACAGTATTTGCACTCTAAGTTATCTTCACCCTTATCGTTTCCGGATTCTAAATTTTTTCTAATTTCTGTAAAAAAGTATATTTATTAGGGTGTTGAAAAATAAATCGTTTTTTTGCTTCAACGTGCCAAAATAAAGAGGTTTGAGAATACATTTTTGACTGGTAGTTTTTGAGTTACAAGGGTTTAAAAATTTAACAAAGTTATGACAATTCAGTAAAAACTCTTACCTTTTCCTGTTTCCTCCACTAATTCTTTATTTGCAACTTCTTGGTTGGTCCTACAAAAAAAATTACATTTGCACACTGATATAATTTTTTATTAAAACATTATATGGGTGATTCTACAAAAGTTGGGCAAATTTTGGCCTCATTTTGTTTATATAGTTTTCGGAGAAAATTAAACAGTATTTTGTTATGAGAACATAGATAATATAATAAATATACTGTTCCAGACCGGGCCAGTCACTTTTTCAAACCGTTTCTGAAATATCTGTGTTTTCTAAATTTGAATGCAAGGGAAGTGACGAGTATACCAGGGTACTAATTAAATACATAATTTATTGGAAAATATAAGATTTATTGCAACTTTGAGCATATACATTAAATATCTTAAAATCAAATAATACCACACATCAGTGGCGGCTGGTGGATTTTGGGTATACCGATATCTCAATTATTTGATATGGGACCCACACCAAATTTATGAGTTTATAATGACATTACTGCCCAACTATGGAGAAAGGCAGTAACTGCTAAACAAGAAATCTGAGGAAAATTGGCATAAACTAAATTTTTATAAAAAGCAATAGATATTTAATTGATTTATTTAACTTACTGCATTTCTTAGTTGAATTAAAATACAAAATGTCCATAGCTTTATCATAGCACAAGAAAACGCATTAAGAATTTTTTTGTAGTTACTGCCTTTCTCCATAGTAGGGCAGATTAAATAAACAAGTTCTGCGCAAGCAGAATTTAAATTGAAGTTTGCGAAAAAAAAATAACCGAAACATCGAACATGGAACTGACGACACGGTACTGATGAATGGGATACAAATTTAAGATTATAATTCGGAATTAAGTATTTTACTGATATTTTTTATTATAATAAAAAATATCAGTAAAATACTTAATTCCGAATTATAATCTTAAATTTGTATCCCATTCATCAGTACCGTGTCGTCAGTTCCATGTTCGATGTTTCGGTTATTTTTTTTTCGCAAACTTCAATTTAGTGGATGCTACTTATCAACAAATCACATATAGCCTTATATAAATTACAATGAAATATATATACGTAAGAAAATAACTACTCACCACAGTACTGAAATTTTGACTGGAACTATACGTGCATTCACCACAACTTCGCCGCTTGCATTGTTTTCAAGATGACTGTCGTGCAAAGGGCGGGCTCTGTAGGTAATTTTTTACCAACACTTGAGTTAAAACGAGGACTTGACGTTTAAACTTCAATATTTCGCAGGAATTTTGAATTTTAACATTGGACACAGAACTGACGGGTAAAAGTGAGTACAAAGATTATCAATTTTTTAAAAATTGCTATTAATCGAATCTATGATAAAATATGAAAAATACATTATTTAATGTTTTATAGTTTGTAGTGAAATTGAAAAATATAAGATAAATTGAATATATTTTAAAATAAAATCACTCAAATCACGCCAAGGTACTGATGTTTTGAATATTTATTATGTTTTTCTACAAACGTGCTTTTGAAAAAATACATTAAAATTGGGTGGACAAGTTAAAAAACCTGGATCTTTTGTAATACACTAAAATATTTACAAAAAATATTAAAATACCTACTCTACTGACTGATGACATCAAGTTGTCCAACTTTTGTAGAATCACCCATATAAAATGTCTCAAAAAATTTATGAAGCGGTCATGAAGCGTTTTGAATCTTGCGGTTATCAAAACGCTGTAGCGTTCTCAAAAATTGTTTGAGAAAGGTAGGAAAAAAATGTAATAACAAACTTGTAGGTGTGGATTTCAAATATGCGATAAAAAATTGCATATCCCAACCACATTTTCTAAAATTAAAAAAAATAGATCTCGATGCGAAGCTCAAAATCTAGTAGGCGAAAAAAATCACAAATTTTATGAAAACTTTTTTCGAAATTCCCAGGAATAACGAAGTTTTACCGATGTTTGGTTTTGACAGGTTCTAAGTTTTTTAAAATTATTTGTGAACCGCTGGATTTTTCCCCAATTTTCAGGGCTCAGGTTAAAAATTAATTTACAAATCTGAATTTTTGGGAGTACCTTCAGGATAGTAAAAAACCACGTTTGAAAAAAAAAATTATCAGTTTTCCCACTTTTTTAGGATTTGTTCTAATTTTTTTTATTAAATGTGGTCGGGACTCAGGTTGAAAATTAATTTAAAATTCTGAATTTTTGAGAGTACCTTCAAGATATTATTTTTATTATTGACGTTATTAGCACATCTTTTTTTCAAATAATAACCATTAAATAATAGACGTCATTTTGTCGCACGCGGACAATTTATAAAACGAGCGACAAAGGAGCGAGTTTTGTAATGGACTAGTGCGACAAAAGGTCTTATGACATGAGTTCTTCATGCTATTTTATCTATTTTGCAAAAATTCTATAAAAAAAATAATTTTATACCTTTAAATTAATTTGGTCGAATTTTACTTTAGTGTCAAAATCGATTCGCCATACCGTCCTTAATTTACTTATTTACAATAAGCGGCTGTTAATGTTAAAGAAGAAAAAAAAGGATTTTCTTTGGTGTTACACAAAATTTATTGCCAGAAAGGTCTCGTAAGTACTAGAAAAATCATAAAAATATTATAACCAATATACGAAATATTATGCTGTTTAAAGTATAGCCAACTTATAAAATCAAAATTTTGGGTGGGATAAAGTATCTCATTACAGCACCGAAAGCGGTGTCATAATGAAGTCATTATGAACGCAAAATAGATAAAATAAATTTTGTTTATTTTTTGGAAGGTTGAGGCATGTTGGGTCATGGTTTTTCATTTTAGAAAGTTGGTCACCTCTAGGCGCATACAAAAATAAGACAGATAAGAAAAACGATTTAAAAATCTTTATTAAAAATTTAAACAAATTATTGTAGTAATATAAAAAATAAAATATATGCCAAAAAAGTTATGAATGATGTTCAATATGACAATTCAAGCACATCATAGGCTTTCCATCACATCCCACGCAGAACGTCTTTACCTGCTTCACTTTCTTTCTTGCCTCTGCTCTCGGCAGTTCTTTTCTTAATTTGTTGTAGCAAAGACTACATTGCTTCCGGGTGTTCGTTTTATTTAATAAATGGACAACTTTTTCGGGTTTCGGTGTATTTCTTTTAGAAATTTGTTTACCATATAGCAAATCTCTGGCAACGTCTTCTCTAAACGCATTTATGTTTCCTCTGTAATGTGTATGATTTTTATGCACGATAAATGCATTTACCATTGCCATACCAGTTAGCAACTCAAAAACCACCTTCCGGTACCATTTTACGCCTCTTCGATTACAAGTGCTATAGGAGGCAATTTGGTCGGACTTGTCGATGCCACATTTTACTTTATTGTAAGCAATAATAGCTTCGGGTTTTAATTTTGGGGTTTTATCCGTTTTTGATTTTATTCTAGCGGCCTGTTTTTGAACTCTCATCTGCATAGTGTGGAGTGTCGATAGCATAAGTACTTCTCGTGCGTCTTTCCATTTAGATACTACAATTCCGTCGTTAGTTTCTTGTCCAACGTATTCATGTTTCTTCAGCTTCTTTGCAGTGACTTCTTTTGGAAGGTGTTTTCTTGAACGCCTTAGCGGACCTACTAGATGCGTGTTTCTGCTTAGAAGAGTTCTGGCTAATGTACAACGAGTGTAAAATTTGTCCGTGTATAAAACCCTTCCTTCATCTAACAACCCTTCCATTAAGGACATAACCACCGATTCGGTATTTTGCCTGCCAGTGTAAACTTGACATTTCCATGTATAGCCGGTATTACTACACAATTTAAAGATTTTTACTCCATATTTATGACTTTTGGAAGGTATATATAGTCTGCCTCTCCACGGAATCATACTCTCGTCGATTACTACTTCTTTCCCCATAGCGTAGACACGCTGAAAACTACTATTGAGCATGTCAAGTACAGGTTTGAGCTTGCAAAGTCCGTCATCGGTTGTTTTATTTTCGTTGTCGTTAAAATGAATCATCCGCAAAAGAATTTCAAAACGATTTCTTGACATCAATTCGGAAACCTTATTTTTATACAGCACGTCGGTTGACCAATAAGATCCAAGACTTGGACGACTGTTTAGCCCCATCCAAATATACAAACCCATAAACTTACGGATTTCTTCATCATTTGGCGAAAAATTAATTTAAAAATCTGAATTTTTGGGAGGTCCTTTAAGATAATTTTTTTATTGATGTTATTAGCACATCTTTTTTTTAAATAATAACCATTAAATAAGATATTTTTTTTTTGGAAGGCATGTTGGGTCATGGTTTTTCATTTTAGAAAGTTGGTCACCTCTAGGCGCATACAAAAATAAGACAGATGAGAAAAACGATTTAAAAATCTTTATTAAAAATTTAAACAAATTATTGTAGTTATATAAAAAATAAAATATATGCCAAACAATTGGAAAGTTATGAATGATGTTCAATATGACAATTTAAGCACATCATAGGCTTTCCATCACATCCCAGGCAGAACGTCTTTACCTGCTTCACTTTCTTTCTTGCCTCTGCTCTTGGCAGTTCTTTTCTTAATTTGTTGTAGCAAAGACTACATTGCTTCCGGGTGTTCGTTTTATTTAATAAATGGACAACTTTTTCAGGTTTTGGTGTATTTCTTTTAGAAATTTGTTTACCATATAGCAAATCTCTGGCAACGTCTTCTCTAAACGCATTTATGTTTGCTCTGTAATGTGTATGATTTTTATGAACGATAAATGCATTTACCATTGCCATCCCAGTTAGCAACTCAAGTACCACCTTCCGGTACCATTTTACGCCTCTTCGATTACAAGTGCTATAGGAGGCAATTTGGTCGGACTTGTCGATGCCACATTTTACTTTATTGTAAGCAATAATAGCTTCGGGTTTTAATTTTGGGGTTTTATCCGTTTTTGATTTTTTTCTAGCGGCCTGTTTTTGAACTCTCATCTGCATAGTATGGAGTGTCGATAGCATAAGTACTTCTCGTGCGTCTTTCCATTTAGATACTACAATTCCGTCGTTAGTTTCTTGTCCAACGTATTCACGTTTCTTCAGCTTCTTTGCAGTGACTTCTTTTGGAAGGTGTTTTCTTGAACGCCTTAGCGGACCTACTAGATGCGTTTTTCTGCTCAGAAGAGTTCTGGCTAATGTACAACGAGTGTAAAATTTGTCCGTGTATAATACCCTTCCTTCACCTAACAACCCTTCCATTAAGGACATAACCACCGATTCGGTATTTTGCCTGCCAGTGTAAACTTGACATTTCCATGTATAGCCGGTATTACTACACAATTTAAAGATTTTTACTCCATATTTATGACTTTTGGAAGGTATATATAGTCTGCCTCTCCACGGAATCATACTTTCGTCGATTACTACTTCTTTCCCCATAGCATAGACACGCTGAAAACTACTATTGAGCATGTCAAGTACAGGTTTGAGCTTACAAAGTCCGTCATCGGTTGTTTTATTTTCGTTGTCATTAAAATGAATCATCCGCAAAAGAATTTCAAAACGATTTCTTGACATCAATTCGGAAACCTTATTTTTATACAGCACGTCGGTTGACCAATAAGATCCGAGACTTGGACGACTGTTCAGTCCCATCCAAATATACAAACCCATAAACTTACGGATTTCTTCACCATTTGTAGGGAACCACGCTTTAAGTCTGGATTCGCGCATGACGGTGTTTTTGGAAATTATGTGCGCCGCATAGCGATTGGTTTCTTCCACAATAAGGGCTATTAGCTCATGTGAAACAAAAAGTTGATATGCATCGAGAGGTGTAAATTTTTCTTCCAAGTCAATTTGGATGCCCTCTTTACCAACAAAAGTAAATTTCCGATGATTTCCAGAATATTCGTGCCAATTAAATTTTAGATTATGATTAAAAGAACCTGCTGCATCTTCTTCATCAATATATACATCCTCATTTGAAGAATTTGATTCACTATCCTCTGATTCATCATTTTCACAATCAGGATCGGCATCGGAAAAATCCGAGAAATCTTCCCCTGAGTCATCAGACAATTTGTGCGCTTGCTCTTGAATTTCTTGGGAAGAACGCGGTTTTTTCAAATTCCAACCCCTACAAGATCACCGTAAAAACAGATTGAAAACATAAAACGTCGATTTACTTACATTTTGGTAAGAAAAGGAAATTATTTTTAATTACAGGCCATGTCAGGCATTTTTTGGACAAAGCTTTTTTCACAAGTACGCTTAGTGGGCATGCTCTACACTGTTAAAAATTTCTATTGTTTTGTAAGTTTTTACGCACCACAATATAGTAATAATAAAACTCAGTTTTGTAAATTCACTACAACATTCATTACAACTTAATTTGGGAAAATTACAAAACGTTTGTTGAAATTTACTAAGCATTTATTAAAAAATAGTAACACTATTATACAGGTATTGTAATTTTGCTAAACAAATACTAAATACACTCACTGCGCGTCAAAATTAACTCATAACAAGTAAAAAAAATTAAACTCTAAAACGCCTTTACCAATCTTTATAAAATTTTGGATAAAAATACTTTAACTTATATCTCAGTTTAGTGTTTAAGGGTTTTTCGAGAAAATATCCTTAAAACCCTTTTATTTAATAATAATAAACGCTCGAAAAAACTTAGTAAATATCCTGTGAAACACCATATTTTTGTTAGTAAACCCCGAAAAAATTGTACAAATCAAACGAACATTAACGAAAATACAGCGCCTTAAAGTCGTCAAAAATAACCATTTTTCAGCAAAATAATCAAAAAGGGGTAATTTTTACCGACTTTGAAGCGCTGTATCTTTGTTACTTAAAAAAATATTCTCTAAAAGTTAAGAACGTTTTTTTTAATTAATTAACACGTAAACTGAGATATAAGTAAAAGTATTTTTATACAAAATTTCATAAAGATTGGTAAAGGCGTTTTGGAGTTAGAATTTTTTACTTATTATGCGTTAATTTTGACGGGCAGTGTATGTTTAGTAATTTTAAAATGGTGTATTGTAATTATATTATACTATTCATTTCAAGTCAGTTAAAGAAAATTACAAAATATATTTTACAATTTTACTGAACTGAAGTTTAGGAAAATTACAAAATATTTTTAGAAATCTTAGATTTACAGAAAATTCGTTTGGCAATATTACAATGAAAATATTGTTATTTGGTATAATAAACTACACTAAATAGCTATTTGTATTTGTAGCGCAAAGTGATACATTGCCGCTCTGAGCGAGAATTTGACGCGCGACGCGTAGCGGAGCGAGGCTATCTCGCGAGAGCGGCAATGTCACTTTGCGCTCGAATTACACACAGGATTTTTTCTACAACCGGTGTTTCTATAAGAATGTTTAGTTATTTACGAATAATGGTATTGTAATTAACTACGAAAAAAAAACTGCAATTTTCTTAGTTTCTTCAAGAAACTTTCTTGACCCATTACTGGAAATATTAAAAAAAAAAATGAACCTTCACCTCTACAAAGTTTTTGTTTTAAGTGCGTTCTACCAACTTCAAATACCGATAGACACAATCAAAACACAAAACAAAAGACACCTGAGCTTATATACTGCCCACCTAAGTCAACCGAGGCGAGATGTAAGAACATCACGTGATTGCCGCAATCGGTACATACTATGCAACCCAGAATGCACAGCAAATTGTATCACAGATACTTTATGGCCCAAAGGAATCTAATTTTTTTTTAAAACTATACCAAGGATGTTGCTTGATGAAACTATATATATATATATATATATATATATATATATATATACACTATAGTATCTGTGATACAATTTGTTGTGCATTCTTGGTTGCATAGTATGTACCGATTGCGGCAAAGGCAACGTCTTCAGACGGGTATTGTCACGTGATGTTCTTACATCGCGCCTATAGGTTGACTTACGTGGATAGTAGATAAGCTCAGGTAGTCTTTTGTTTTAGGTGTACCGTGTAATGGTTCAGTAAAATTACAATTTGCGTTAGAAAAATAAAAAAAATTGATGAAATTACAATATTACATAACATTATAGTAAATCATATTACAAAAAAGGTTTGTAAATCTGAGATGCTTTTCATTAGAAACTGTCAAACTATTTAGTAAAATTACAATGCGTGTAGGATTTATACATATAGATTATAATTTTAATAACGATATTTTTTTGTAATTTTACGTAAAATTATATTAAATTAAATAACAGACAATATTTGTAAATCTGAGAAGCTTTTTATTGGAAACTGACGAACGGTTCAGTAAAATTACAATTTGCGTTAGACAAATAATAATTTTCGGTAAAATTACAATGTACTATGTAATTTTACAATCAAAGTTGCAAAAGCAATAAAAAGATTTTTAAATTTACAAAGACTCTATTTTAATTTCAATTACTATATTTTTGTGTTATTTTACATCAAACTATTGTAAATCAAATTACAAACAAAGTTTGTAAATCTGAGAAGATTTTTATTGGAAACTGACGAACGGTTCAGTAAAATTACAATTTGCGTTAGACAAATACAAATTTTTGGTAAAATTACAATGTACGATGAAATTTTAAAATTAAAGTTGTAAAAATAATAAAAATATTTTTAAATTTCAATGAATTCCTAATATGAATTACAATATTACATAATATTATAGAAAATCAAATTACAAACAAGGTTTGTAAATCTGCGATGCTTTTTATTAGAAACTGTCAAACTGTTTAGTAAAATTACAATGCGTGTAGGATTTATACATATAGATTGTAAAATTACAACTTATCTTAGTAGATTTCACAACAAGTCTTGGAAGATTACTCAAATTAATAATAATAATAATAATAATCTTTATTTAGCAAGGAAGCTATCTCATACCTATACAAAAAATAACAATATAAATATAATATGTATACAAGATATGTACAGTATAACAATAAAAGTATAAATAATTTATATATATCTAATCACAGATTCTACGGAAGTGCTCAAGTAAATTTGTCTTAAAATGTTTAATATTAAAGCTTTCTTTTATTTTAGCTGGTAGTAAATTAAATTGTACCAATCCTTTATAAAATACAGTGTTTTTCATCTGAGTTGTTCTACAAATACCTATATTGAAATTATTACTACTTCTAAGTGTGTAACTGTTTCTGTCAGAAACCAATGACAGATTTTGGCACAAATACTGAGGTAGAATATTGTTTTTCATTTTATATATAAACATTAAAGTATTAAACAATATTCTATCACAAACTGGTAACAAATTTAGTACATTTAACATAGTTTTAATTGGAGTGTATATATTACAATACAATACTGTTCTCATACATCGGTTTTGTATGCACTGGATTTCCCCAATTCTATATGCAGGTAAGTTAAAGAGAATTGTTGAACAAAAATCAATGTGTGGGGCAATTGTCGATTTATATAGAAGAAGTTTTTTATTATAATTTGGTATACACTGATTTGTAATTTTACTCATCCTTTGTTTTGAAAAACAATTGTAATTTTACAAAACATTTTAACAGTGTAGTAACTGAATTTGTATGTGTCTGCATATTGGAATTGCCCCCATTACCAAAATAAGCAAGTGGCCAAGTGGTTTTATCCAATAAAATTAGCGCGACTGACATGACAGTCAGAGTGTTAACCAACCTAGCTCTTCAAATAAAACAGATACCCATACATAAAATAATACTTGGTGCAGATTGTATAACCAATAACTGAATGGTGTTATGCAACAGGGAATCAACCTGAGAGTTATTTACATGTCAAGCTTTGTAAATGAATCTTTAGGGATAAGCTGGAAGTTTGTGTGAACCCCATAATCCAGTGAGCCTAGTAAAGATTAATTGCAAAGCATGACACATACAAACTTTTATTTTCTCCTTTAGATAACAATTTTTAAATTTAAAATTTTAATTAATGTGTCAAATCTGACATTTTGTTTCATAAATTGCTATCCTACAAGCCTGTAAAACTTTACGGGTCTATTATACAAGCCTGTAAAATATTACAGGTTTGTTCCCATAATGTATCTTATACAAATAAAATGTCATTTACTAAGGTGGAAACATTTTTAAAAGGATGCATAACACTATTCAATTGTTTTTTAGCCATAAGACATTTCCATAGTCAATAACAAAGTATAACTCACCCTGATTCATCATACTGAACCCCATGATGTTCCACCTTTATTTTTGTCTCAAACATGGCTTCATCCTCATCTTTTTCTTTATTGTGTAAGGAGATTTTATCTCCTTTAGCAAAGTCAATGTCCATTCCTTCTTCCTTAATATTGCACGACAAATCTCTACTTTCATCTTCATCAACAGAGTTGTCATTTTCTTCACTATTATTGATTTTAGATCCAAAATTATGAGCAGGTATGTTTAAATATCTTTGTGGCAAACTTATGATGTATCTGCTAAAAAATAGCATAGGATATATACCTTGGATGTATTGAATTGTTGTTGCATATGCAATAAATGACAACAATGCTTACCCTTTGTCGAGCAACACTTCATCATTATCCAATTCTTCTTTGATTTCTTGTTTTATTGTTATCCCAGAGGTTGAAGGAATTTCTTGGTTATCATAATTCATTGAAATATCACCTTCGGAAATGTCGACTAGTTCTTCAGGTTCCTTTTTAACGACTGTTTGCTCCATTGTTACAGCAAGCTGTGAAAAACAATCATAAACCCTCAAACAACAAATTTAAAGTGTATTTACTTACCTTAACAATGTTTTCACACAAACAAATAAGGCGTGAACAAAAAATATTGCATGATTCAATATTATTCTGAATACAATATTCAAAATACGTATTTCGCTAAATATGTGATTTTAGTTGACCACAGAACACACTAACACACGTATATTTTGATTTGATATTTACATAGAAAAATAATACAAATGACTATTTTGATATTTGACATCAAAGAATAAATATGACAAAATTCCCTAAAGTATCCCTAGAAATATCACCAGATATTCAAAAAGACCGACATTTCCCGAAGGTCGCCGAGTGTCACAGTGCATCATTTGTTAAGTCGGATTTAGAGTAGGGAAGATAGTGGAAGCGTAAAAAGCAACAATTTCCCAAGAGGCGTTAAATAAAGAATTTTTTCTACTCCCACCTTTAAAACTACCTTTATCGTACATGTTTCCATGACACTAAGTGACCTTTTAAATACACATTGACAAGTTGTGGCTTTACGGCGCTTTAGTCACGGGCTGAAGTTAGCAACAGGTTTTTAGTCACCGGCTGAAGTTAGTTTTAAGTTAGTTGACAGTTGTCAAATGTCATACAATCGTTAAAATAAAGTGCCTTTTTTGTGAAATAATACTAAATGTGAAAATTATTTTATTATCTGGATACAAAAATACAAAAGTATTAAATAGTTTCTCAACGCCAAAATAAAATTGGCTTTAAATTCTGTTTTGTGTTCGTCGTAGATAAAGTATAGTATGCATGTTTAATCGTCAATTAAACAAATTTAATATCTTATACTTTCCAAAATTTTATATTTAATATTTTTTAATTTTTTATTATTTTAATTTTTATATTTAAATAATTTAATATTTCGAAGCGGTGACCGACCCAAAGGTGCTGAGCCTACAAAATCAGCACCAATTAATCGGTCATCGCCGTTAAAACTGCATATT
>OV121141.1:10740232-10773883 GCA_921294245.1 Brassicogethes aeneus | reverse complement strand
GTCCAATTCCCAGTGAAGAATTGAGTGAAGGATTTATCGTTGGAACGCATTCTGTGGATGTCATTTTCAACTGTGTGTTGCACCCTGTTAAAGCCATATTTGTGTGGTAGGGCGATAACTAAACTGAAGGGAGTAGCGTTAATACCCATGTAGTAGAAGTGACGGGTTATAGTTAAAATTCTTTTCTGAAATAAAACACAAAACAATAAACGTGACAAAAAATTTACATTATTTTACATACCATATCGTCCATATGCGTCTTGATTCTTAGAGTGGCATTTCCTCTATCATGCATGACAATATGTTTTCGTAGTTTCCTAATTTCATCACTGAATTCTCTTGGTTCACTATCATCATCTAGCACTTCAACCTCTGTTACATCGACTCTGTTGTAGGCTGGTTTTAGTATACCTTGGTACTAAAAACAAGACCAAGTTGTTTAAAAATATCATAAAAACATCCAACATATTAAAACACAACATTTGATATATTTAAAGTTTGTATCCACGGTGCTGCGCCAAATTTTGATGGTTTACAGTTATATTTGACAACAAACATCATTATTTACATCTAAAACATCAGGTTGCAAATACTTTTTAAACGGGGATCTAAAATATATTAAAACTCGCAAATATGACGAGGAATTGGAGCCATTTCTCAATATTTACTTTTTATTGGACTTATCAAGTATCCCCAGAAAAAAAATAGGAGTTCTTAAACGCCTCTACTCAAAATATGCAAGTTTTCCCTTGTGGAAATTTTTCTCTGAAAAAGTTTTAATAAGTAAAAATAAGAGTGTTAAAGTCGTATTAAGTCGGAAAAAGTCGGAATAAGTCTTAGTAAGTCAGACTTATAGCAAGATTTGATAGTCTTCTGGAAGAGGTAATACATAACATTGTTTTGTGTAAGGCTTATAACAACAATGAAGTAATGTTTACAATAAATGTAAGCAAAGTTTATTTCAATTTACTACAATAAAACAGTTGAGACATACGTTTGGTTTGTGTACATACAGATCATTTGGTGATTACATAAGGTGTAATAACTATAACAACTCGACCAAAATTACAAAATACCCGATCTTACCCGCTTATTTTTTCTTTTTCCGAGAAAAACTTCTACAAGGGTTACCAATTTAAGGTACCTACTTAATTGTTTGCAACGTTTTCGTATGAAAAGATTAATATTTACTTTAATTTACCTTTAAAAAATGTAAGAAACACATACATATAATTTGTTTAAAACCACCCTATTGTACTTACCACTGGTCTAAGATCTGGATGGGTCAAAATGTAACCATTATTTGTTACTATAAAAGCATAACCATTAACACCAAGCTAAAAAAATTAAAATTAAATACTCAAATCGTCATTTTTTGTAACTTTTTGAAGTGAAACAAAACTTTAAAACATTTAATGTTACTAACCCATCGCCCACCCAACCTATCCCTTGTCTATGGTTACATCTGTCATAGTTTCTTTTAAACACGTCATTCTTGACACCTGTTTTTTGGAGCAAAAAACGCCATATTTTTCAAAATGCAAGTTTTTTAGAGTAAATTTTTAAGAATTCATATTAGCAATTTATAGGGTATATATTATATACCCTATAGGCTAATACAAGTGTATATATTAAAATAAATGGTGGATTAGTAGAGGTGACGTAATGGTAGAGAATTTTTGGAATAATTATTCTCTATTTTTTGTTTCATTGTTGTTTTAAGTTTCTATTGCGTTTTTTATTTGTTAAAACTAAGCACAAGAATATTTAATATTCCAAAAATCAGCCATTTTACTATCAGTTTAATTTGACAGAATAAATTTTTGTTCATAGTTACTATTGTTTATTTTTAATTTGGCTACAAGATCTTTCAACTGCAGGGTGCATAGATTAAAAAAAATCAAAAACTGACAAAGTATGCCTTTTATTTTGTTTTTCTCTAAAAATACAGTTTATCAAGATCTGTACTTAAAACCAAATTCGGTTAAAATCGCACAATAAATAAAGATTTTACAGGGGTGAGTCGTCAACAAATGGGTCACACTGTATAATTATAATATTACAAAAATAAGTTTCTCTCAACGTTTGACTTAATATTATGTATCAAGTTTGATAAACGTCATTTTAGTCACGAGCTTGCGAGCGAGTGTTTAATTAAATGAGTGTTACAGAAGTAACGTTTAGTAACATTGCAATCAAATTAAAGTATCATTTTATTTACAAATATTGTAACATTTTAAATGAAATATTGCTAAGCCGGGCAAGACTTTGCTGTCAACTTTCAGAATCTTTTCCATAAGGATTTTTCGGCCATTTCAAGCGGACGGACGGGACAAATCACAAACCTTTTTTATAAAAAAAAAATTGTAGGGAATTTATTATACGAGGTGTCCCTAAACTTAGTGGCATAAATATAGGAGCAGATTAAGCAAGTCAAAATAAGACGAAAATCCAAATAAATATTTTTCCTAATTACGTATGTTTAAAAGATACAGGGTGATAAAGTGTTACTTATCATATCAGTTTTTTTAATATAACTTCTACTATGGTAGACTTGGAAAGGTGATATTTTGCAAACAGTCACTTACTACCAAAACACATATTCACACATAATTACAATTGTTTGAGTGAACACAGTGTCGTAGAAACAGGGGTTGCTTAATCTTATTGTCCCATACAAACTTTGAGGTTAGGTTTTTATACCATTTGATGCAACTTTTCGATTACTCAGTTCGGCTACTATTAAAAAGGTGTACCTCTCAAACTTCGATAAAATTAACCGTTCTCGAGATATTCGAGATTACAATAATTGTTATATCGCATTAAAGGACCAAAAGTATATGATAAAAAAAAATTAATTGACAAAACTAGATTTTTTTTAATGTGACGGTCAGGGCAAAAAGTCCCGAGGCTCATGGAATGCCCTTTTTAGTTTTTTCAATTAAAAAATAAAATTTGTTATCATATATATATATATGCATATACCTTTTAATCCTTTGAAATAATGCGATAAAACAATTATTGTAATCTCAAATATCTCGGAAACGGTTTATTTTATCGAAGTTTGAGAGGTACACCTTTTTAATGGTAGCCGAACTGTTTAATCGACAAATTGCATCAAATGTTACAAAAACCTAACCTCAAAGTTTGTATGGGACAATAAGCTTAAAGCAACCCCCGTTTCTACGACACTGTGTTCACTCAAACAATTGTAATTATGTGTGAATATGTGTTTTGGTAGTAAGTGACTGTTCGCAAAATATCACCTTTTCAAGTCTACCATAGTAGAAGTTATATTAAAAAAACTGATATGATAAGTAACACTTTATCACCCTGTAACTTTTAAACATATGTAATTAGGATTCTTCTTTTATTAGGCTATACATTAAATTATATCTACTTTTATAAAATATTTCTTGCGTTTTTTTTATTTAATGTATAACCTAATAAAAGAAGAATATTTTGATGCCAAAATATTATATAATAAATAATCTACAATTTTTTTTATAACAGTTTTGTAATTCGTGCGTTTCGCGCGCTTAAAATGGCCGTTTTGTAACATTACACGTAACGAATGTTACGTTTAGTAACGTTGTAGAAATATTACTTTTCCCAGTGGGGCGTGTTTTTTACTTACTCTGTATGACATCATAAGTCTTTTAATATATTCTATTGGGACATCCGTACCAGCAACACCCAGTAGATTTGCTACTCTTTCCTGGAAAAATATAATTTAGAAAAAATATTTTTGATGTAAAAAAAGTTCTAGTAAATATAAGTTAATACTACATAAATTCTAGAATATAAATTATTTTAACTTTAATTTTAAACTATTTTGTAGCTAATAACATAATCTAGCCATTTTGTTATAATATTTATTAATTATTAAACTAAAACTAAACGCTATATGCTATAAAATGTCAATAGGTTTTTAACAAAAATTTAATACCTATGTACTTGGATATATTTTTTTAATGTTTTAAAATTGTTGTTTAAAACCTATTAATATTTTCGGTAATATTATTTAAAAGCTGTATTGTTCATAAACTACTACACATATAATATTCAAGTATTTCTATACACGCTGGCCTAGAGAAAAAATACAATATTTAAATACATCTATTGCCTAAATAAACACTTTTTAGTAATTATATTATGTATATTGTACTAAAATGTCACCAATAAGTCTATGGAGTGTCTATGTTTCTATTTTAACAATCATTAAAATCGCTGTCTTTAATAAACTACACAAATGTTGAGTTGTGTTTTTTGTATTTTTGACATGTTTATGCGATTTTAATAATTGAAAAACCAAAATATGACTCCCTATGCTATTTTGTAAAAAGTAGATACCAATTTTACTGTTTTTTGTTACTTTTTTACCTCTCTGGTAACAGTAATCCATAGGGCTTCATTTATTTGTATTTTTTCTGTTATATTCTGTAGAAATATTATAAAACATCTTATGTTATAATGTGAGGTACATAAATTATACATGTTAAAAAGTAAACATTTTTTAAGAGTGTTTCCAATGAAAGTTTCATGGAAACACCCTGTAGAAGGTAGTACTTACTTGTCTGGGTTTTTTGTCGTATACTGGAAGAGAAACAGATGTCATTAGATGATAAGTTTGTAACTCCCCGTAGTTGTCTTGTTTCTGCAAAAAAAACCAATATAAAAATATGATCTACATGTATATTAGGGTGTCCGTTATTTACCAACTTGGTTTTTTTTGTTCGCAGCGCCCCCGAAATTTTTAGTTAATGACCAAAAAAAAATTATAAAAAAATATTTCGGCAAGTTTTACATTTAATTTTTTTCCTCCCGAGCTTTATGAAAATGAATTGTTTATTTTTGAAAATATGTAATTTTATTGTTTTATTGAAAAAATAAAAATTATTGAAAAGAGATAAGATAAGAGATTTCGATAAATTCAATTTTTTTTTATTACATTAAACGAATCTGGTACTATAGTTTTACTCAATTTAAGTACGCTTACTTTTTTACATAACCTTTTTATTTCTGTGAAATTCTAAAAAAAATGTATACAATTTTATAAAATATTATACAATAAAAAGTTTTCCTTCAGTACAGCTAATGACGTGGAAATTCTTTTAACAATTATTTTTACGACAAAATAAAATTCGTAGTTACGCATATGTTGTCTTGAGTATGAGATGAAGACAATTCCGCTACACCAATTATCCTTTTCAAATAAGTTAAATGTATTTATCTACTCCTACATTAACAAGCTGTGATTTTATGGCGTTTTAGTCACGGGTTGAAGTTAGAAATAGTAGGTTTTGGGCATTTTAGTCACAGGCTAAAGTTGGCTTTATTATAAATTAGAAAAAAGTAGGGTTAAATCCAGTGCCGGTTTAAGTTAGTTCGCCGCCCGGTTCTGGCAAAAACACAACGCCCAATGCTTTAAAATATTACTTTTTTAAAAACATTTTTAAATTTTTAAGTCTTACTTTCCCACGTCAAGTGGAAGATTAGGTTGGTTAGGCTGGTATCTAACAGTAAACTTAGTATCCTATAAAATATAAAATGAGCCTTTATAAACAAATTATAAAAACTAATCAAAAGCACTAACTAAAAAATAAAACATTCTTTGGTTTATATAAACAATACTAAGTACTAAGAAAAACTAATCAAAAGTTATAAATAAATAAAACATTATTCTTTGGTTTAAATAAATATTGAGAAATCCTAATACTAATATTAATTATTAAAAGGTTGTTTTCAAGTCTTTATAGTAGCAAATTGTTTTATAACACTTTACATTTATTTCATCTAGCAGGTCTTGATAAAGGGACAGAATTGCTAAGGAGTTAAATCTTTCTTGGGGAATTGTATTTCTTAGGTAGTTCTTTACCCTTTTTTGAGCAGAAAAAGATCTTTAACCAAGTGCACTTGCATTTGAAACCATTATAAAAAAAAATTCGCAGACAATTATTAATATTCGGAAATGAAGATATTAATTTATTTTCGTATAAAACTTATACTAATTCCAATGGAGTTTATATTTTTATTTCCGAAAGGGAAGTTACCAGTTTCTTGAGTTGGACACATTTTTGAGAAAAAAAGTCATCCAAATCCTCCAGGAAGATTTATGCTTTTAGATTAAACAAAAATTCAAATTTGTTTGTGCCAGATTTCTAGCTATCATATTGACAAATGATTTCGGATTATAGATTGTCAATTATTAAAATAAAACATATTGTTCGCATTGTTTCTTTTTTGCTTAAACTTGCCTCTGAATTATTTTCTTATTGTAATTTTCTTATGATTATCCTCTTCTGAGCATAATTTTCGTTTCCTGTTAATTTCCTCGTAATGATCAAAATGATATCACGTAAAAAATCAAAGTTCTCAACTAAAAATGACAAAAGATGAGCATTTGTGCTTAAATCCATATTTTGTTTTTGGACTGCTTTATTGGTTTCATTAACCCTTTGCAAAACGTCTCTCCAAAAAGTTCAAATTATTCCGTTTCCAATAAATCAAGTTTTTCTGATGGAGAAGCTGCTTTAACTCTAACAACATTTTTCTCATTTGTATCCGTTGTATCCGCCGACGCAGTGTCGCAATAATTTTTTTCTAACGATTAAGTATTTTTTTTTTAAATTATGGGCGGTAGGCGGTACCGCCCCAAAAATATTTACCGCCCGGTGCTATAGTCCCCAAAAAACCCCTGTTAAACCGGCACTGGTTAAATCTGTTTAAAGTTGACAGATGTCAAATGTGTTACAAATAAAATTGGCTTTAAATTCTTCTTTGTGTTCGTCGTAGATAAAGTATAGTATGCAACTCGTTTTATAAACTTCTCTAGACCCTCGTTTTTATTAAACACTCGCTCGCAAGCTTCGCTCGTGCCTAGTAAAACTCGTAATTAAAATGCCGTTTATAAAACTTGATACATAATATACTATTATCTACTTCTACATTGAGGGGCTGTGACTTTATGGCGCTTTAGTCATGGGCTGAAGTTGGCAATAAGTAGTGGCTTTTGGGCATTTTAGTTACGGACTGAAATTAGCTTTATTATATATTAGAGAAAAGTGAGGTTAATTCCGTTTACATTTGACAGATGTCAAATGTTTAACAAATATAATTGGCTTCGCTCGTACCTAATAAAACTCGTAACTAAAATGGCGTTTATAAAACTTGATACATAATACCTATACTATTATATAAAAGATGCCACAGACGATGGCACTGGAACTTCAACTTTGCGACACGAAATCTGTGAAGTGCGACTTCTGCCTTCTGTGGTCAAAGTAATAAATCATACTTTAGTGCGCATGCGTTACTACAAATTTAATTTTTTCGTAAAAATAATTGTTAAAAGAATTTCTACTTCATTAGCTACAGCTGAAATTTTTCATTGTAATAATATTTTATAAAATCGTATAAAATTTTGTAAAATTTCACAGAAATAAAAGATTATGTAAAAAAAGTAATCGTTCTAAATTTGAGTAAAACTGGTACCAGATTCTTTTAATGTAATAAACAATTTTAAATTTATCGGAATCTCTTGTCAATAATTTTCACTTATCTCTTTTCAATAATTTTCACTTTTTTAATAATGCAATAAAATCACATATTTTCAAAAATGAACAATTTATTTTCATAAAAATAATGATAATTTTGCAGTCAAAGTAAAAAAATCGAAAAAATTACTATAATTTTAACCTTGAATAACTTTTAAACCAGTGAATTTATCGAAAAATCATGGGAGAGCTTTTTTGTACAGCGTTCAATTATTGCTGTATATTAATTTGCTCCAGAGAAAAAAATAAAGGTAAAACTTGCCGAAACCCCATGTTATGAAAATGGAAATGTATCGTCTTTGTGGTACGGTTTAAAATGAATTTTTTTATAATTTTTTTTAGGTCATAAACTAAAAATTTAGGGGGCGCTGCGAACAAAAAAAAACAAGTTGGTAACTAACGGACACCCTAATGTATATCTACATCTGCAGATTTGAATCTAAAATAAACTTACAAACTTTTGTTGGTGTACGTAATTTTTGTCTTGTTCTACTGACGATAGTAGGGTTTTATCTTTTTTATACGCCATAAATCTCTCTCTTTGCTTGTTTCTCTCACGATTGACCCAAAGCCAATTCGTTAACTTTGGGTCCGTTACGTCTGCATATACTGGACTCCACGTTGGGTTCGGTTTTTGGTTGGCATTTAGTACCATAGGTCTTGCCATAACTGGAATATATTGTAGCACCTCCTCCCGCACTTCTGCGTATGTACTGAGGTGCACGTAGTACCCTAAAACAATTAACTATTAATGGCGCAATCGCTAGGATTTCTTTTATGTACCTTGATTCGCACAAGCCATCCACTTGACCTCCCTGACGTCAGATACTTCTCGACCAATGAGATATGTGAAAACTCTTACGTTCATAAAAGGTAGATTTCCCCAGTTGTATTTTTCAAAAATTTCTTTAAAATTATATTGAACTCCATCTGTGACTAACATTATGGCTTGGTTACAGTTCGCACCTAAAAACATGGTTGAGGGTTCTAGGCAATGATGTTTCTTGCACAGCAAACGGAAAATATAGAAGGGTATAGGATGACTCCCCGTTTGAATACTAAATCTTAAAGTTTTATTAGAACTGTATTGAATCGTGCTTTGTTGAAGTGAAACTTCTTTGGTGACGTTCTGATATTTGACGAGAATGGAGAGTGAATTGGAAAAAATGTAACGTTCCGAGATTTCGTTACCCGAGAGAGAAAGTAGAGAGAAGGAGAAAGAGAGCTATACGAGTGAACCCGAGTGAATCCGATCGCCCCTCCCCAGATGCATTCTAAGCAGATTGCCGGCGTAGGCGAGGATTCAGTTTTGTTTTGCATTTGCTAGTGTGTATTTCGAGCCTTTTAACATAAATTAATTTCTTTTATTTAAAATTATAAGTTATTATGTCCTACACATTGCAAGAGAAATTGACATGATAAGCTAGTCTTTAGTGGGCAATTCTCTACTTCAAACAAGAGACCTATTCTCAGTTAAATATTCGGATAGTTCTATTCCGTCAATTAGAACAATAACAAACGTTATCCAAAGGTTTAAAACAATTGTTCCCATTTCGAGGCAGAAAACGTAACTTTACCGACACAAAGTATATCTATAACATGAAAAAATTATTTCTTGATGGCAAATAATTGGTGAAAACGGCAAGAGTCTATCTTTTTTCGTTTTGGAGTTATGATTTTTTGAAAATAAAGAACCGTACGTCGAAGATCACACTGCCCTGCTGCAATAAAAGTGTGTAAAATAAGAGTTATAAAGGGCAAAAAATCATTTTAATTGTTAAAAACAATAAACATAAACATTATTATTATCTTATTTCCAATTACAATTTCCAAGTACGTTCTTTATGTTAGTTATTTATTTGCTTATAAATTGTTAGACACGGATTGGTCGGGTGTTTGGGTTACCGGCCTCCCAAGCAGCAGGTCCGGGTTCAATTCTCGGTGGAGAAATACATTTTTTTTCTCTCTCGAAAATACTTAATTTTAGAAAAAAATGGCTTTTTCCACTCCTATTACGGAATATGACCGTTCTAATTTCACTTTTATCTATGAAATTTTAGACCGATCCAACCTCACTTTCTTCCAATTAAAGTATTTTTCTATGGTATTTTTTGTCAAATTAACTTGATACAATGAAATAAACGATATTCACTGTTCAAAATCAATCCTTTTGAAATACCTAATCAGAATTAGTTAAGGAAAAATAAGGTAATATGCTTAAACGAGTAAAGCAATTTACCTTCTCGTTTATTAGGCGCCTATATTGTCCACCATAATGCCAAAATCAACGAAAGCTCAAAGACCGCGTTGTGTGCTATTGATATAACAACATAGTTAACAATTATTGTGCTATAAGTGAACATTTTGTAGTGCTATATATAGTTAAGTAATCCAAACTAAATGGAATTTCCCATTGACCCCAATTTATTTTTAAATAATCCCAACCCTGAAGGGTACATGTAGTACCGGAACCGCCGTTGTTAATTCGCCTAGGACATAAAGATAAAGCAGTCCTAACTTGGAAGAAAATTGCTAGGATTTTCACTAAAAATATATATAATTTGCCTGAAAACTTGGATAAAATCTACCTAAAAATTTAAGCAAATTGCCTTAGAAACAGGAAATTTATTCTTTTATTCTAAGGCAATATCCCTTACGATCTAAGGTGTATCATCTTTGAAACCTGGTTAATTAATTCAATTGGGTTGGAAAAAAACATGTTTTTTTTAAATAAAACATAAAAACATGTTTTTTTTGTTTTATACTGTTTTTTTTTTGTTTTAAACTGTTTAAAACACTTTATAAAAAAAACATGTTTTAAACGTTTAAAACATGTTTAAAACTAGTTTAAAATAATAATGCATAACACTTTAGAAAGATAGGCATTATGCTCCCTCTATGCGTTACTGCTTAAAGCCTATTTTATAAATACCTACAATATGTTAACAACGCATTTACCTAATATATGGCGGGTTAAGTCTCTATTTTAGTATTGCGCATGTCCTTGATGGTCGAAATTAATAAACGTGATATGGGAATAGTGTCAACTGTTTTTCTTATACAATTACGTCAGCATATTTTTACATAAAAATACCTTTCTCAACATGACAGGCAGGAGGAAGGACCCGATTTGGCAACATTTTATACAAGTTGCAGCAAAAGCTGGATCAAAATCGAGTTTTAGGGCACAGTGTAAAAATTGCAAAACTGAAATAGTGCCCTTAGTGGTTCGAATGAAAAAACATATAAATGTATGCAGAAAGTCTATTCCTCAGGTTTCTGATACATCCGAAACGGACTCAGAAGACATTTCTGAAAAAGGTAAGTTTATTAATAATTATACAGGATATTCCAAAAAGTATAAAAAATTTTAAGGTTAGTAGGTATTTATACTTTTTGGAATAGGCTAAAATTAAAGTGTTTAAACATTTTAGCATTTTTGTTGTTTAGTTTAACCTGTTTAAGGGTAAAGTTTATTTTATTATAATTATTAGGCTTACATTATTTAATAAACTACCGTTTGTATTTAATTCAATTAATTTTTGAATAACTATCGGTCAATAATCTTTAAAAACAAGTTTTTTTATTTAATTTTTTATTTTTGTTGCACTTTATACCTATTTTATCGGTTGTCTCTGAAACTTCCACTTTCAATTTAAGATATTTCGTCCTGAAAAAACACATATTTTAATTTTTACCTTTTTTACGTCCTACTTTAAAAATTATTGATGAATGACGAGTAAATTTTAAGTTTCACATGTTTGTTTTTAGGCTCAAGTAATACTTCATCACAGACCCGCAACAATGCACAATGCAGTTTCGCTTCCAGTATTTCATTATTATCAGATACAGGAGATATTCGCAAGCGCCCCAAATCTCAACTTGACTCATTTGTTATAAGAACAACAGAAGCACAAAAAAATAAATTTGATATCCAAGTAGCTCGATTTATTTACGGAACAAACTGTTCATTTAGGACAGTAGAACATCATGAGTTTAAAAAACTAATAGAAATCCTGCATCCAGGTTATCAGCCACCAAATAGACACAAGATTGGCAACGAACTTCTCTGCAGCGTGTATGATTCACTATATACAGTAATGAAAAAAGAATTGGCAAATAAAACTGTATGCATGTCTATCGACGGATGGAGCAATATAAGGAATGACTCCATAGTATGTGTTTCTGTAACTGATATTCAGGAGAAAAATGGAAACGTATATCTCATTGATACCATTGATACAGAAGACAAAAGCCATACCTCTGAATATTTACTCTCCTTACTAGTAGAGTCAATAAAGCGCTGCCGTACGTATAATTGCACTGTTCGGAGCGTTGTTACTGACAATGCTGCGAACATGACTAAAATGCGTGGAGAACTAGCAAAATCCGAAGAAGTTGGCCTGCCAGATATACTTACATATGGATGTTCAGCACATATTTTGAACCTGTTGGCTCAGGATATTCAGGTACCTTTAGTGAAAGAACATATTAAAAAAGTAATTAAATATTTTAGGAATGTACATTTTGCAGCTGGTAAATATAAAAAATCTGGTGGAAAAGCGCTTGTGTTGCCACAAGATGTAAGGTGGAATACACTGGCTGACTGTCTAGAATCATACATGTATAGAAAATTGGCATATATTGTCAAAAATTTGTTCTGAAAACCGGTCTGCCATTGACATTGATATATCTATAAAAGTTCATGATATAAATTTAAAAATGAATGCTCAAGACTTTTTGCTTAAGTTAAAACAAATAGCCATTGCTTTAGATAAAGTCCAGAAAGATGATTGCACAATAAGTGAATCAACTGAAATTTGGATGGACCTATTTAGCTTTTTTAATGAAAATTGTTCTAGTTCGGATTTGGGTCATTTTTAAAAAGATTTAAAATGGCAATAACTTCAGCACACTACCTAGCCAACTTATTAGACCACCGTTTTAGAGGAGCTAAATTAAGTCAGGAGCAACGAGAGGAGGCTCTTCAATATGCTTCTTTGTATTATCCTGAAACAATGCCCTTAATCATTAGTTACCAGGCGGAGGTATCGCCGTTTAGGTCATACTTATTTTCAGATGCCTTAAAAGAGACCAAACCACTTATTTGGTGGATTGCTTTAAAGGATAATGAGGCTACAATAAATCTTGTCCAACAGCTTTTTTCTGCTACTGCATCGTCTGCAGGACTTGAACGCCTATTCTCTTCATTTGGTATAATTCACACCAAACTTCGGAATAGGTTGGGCACAGAGAAAGCCTCAAAATTGGTTTCAATATTTAAACATTTAAACTCAAATGTTAAAAGTGGTTATTTTAGTGACAATGAAGAAATTTAATACATTAATATTTCTTTCTATTTATTTAGTGTTTTGTTTGAACTTTTAAAGTTTATTTAGTTTTATGAATGAAATTCATTCGACATGACATGTTTAGTTTAGTTTTTTAATATAAATTAAAAAAGTATGTATAATTGTGTATTATTTTTTTAATTAAATTAGAAAAAAAAACAATTTAAAACAGGTTTAAATTTTTTTTTTATTATTTTAACTAAAATTGGTAAAAAAATAAAGTTAAAAACATGTTAAAAAAAACACAGTTTAAAACATGTTTTAAACAGTTTAAAACAAATCTGTTTAAAACACTCTTAGCTGTTTTAAACAAGTTTAAAACAAATGTTTAAAACAATTTGTTTTAAACATAACAACCCATACAATTAATTTAATTGTATCATTTTCTTTAAAAATATCAGTTAAAGAATTCACTAATTTAAAAGGGAAATATTCCTCTGAATTCATTTCAAACAATTTGCCGTAAAAAATCAATGGTCATATATAGCCTAATATTTTAGGTAAAAATTAGCTAAAATTTTGAACAGTGTTCTAGCGCAAAATTACTTAAAAAATTAAAAATTGTTACCAAATGGTTTATGTCTACCAAAAATAAATTAAATAAACAATAAACAATTATGAGTACGGTAGAGTAGCGAATATTCTACTGTTTTTTAATATTTTATAATAATGCGGCTTATTTGTAATAACGCAGTGTAAAGCCAACAAAAGGGAAAGGCGTGGGGCGCTCAAAGCATGCTGCCCTTTAGGCGCGTGCCGAAAGCAAATTCGCTTCTGTTTTTATGCCAAGGATATAAATTTATTTCGTATGAAATTAATCAGAAGTTAATAACTACTAGTTATATTAGATAGCAGTCACTGCTAAACAGAGTTTGTGTTCGATAAATTTTGCCCTATGTTTTAAGGTATTTATGAAATTTTATTATTAAAATAATTGTAATAGACCAGCAGTACTTGATCAGGCGCGTGCTGGAATGATTTTAGGGCTTGGGAAATAGTTCCCTTACAGGGCTCTCCCACGCCTTAAATTTTATGTCTTAGAGAAAGGGTTGGGGTTGGGGTGTTGTGTTTGTGTTATTCAAATCTTACGTAACCAGGGACTTGTAACGCGTTTCTGGTATGGTTAAAATACAAATTTTATACTGTTATATTTCTTTTGAAATTATTCCTGTCTCTTTCTCTCTCTCTCTCTCTCTCACAAACACACTAAAATTTCTCACATTTAGTTTATAAGAAGTTTTACTTCTACCACGTGTGCGATGCTGCACATGATTTTTTTTTGCTCCAAAAATACACTTTATCAAGATTTACACTTTAAAACAAATCCGATTGAAATCGCACAATAAATAAAGATTTTTCAGGATTGAGTCGCAAACAAATGGGCCACACTGTAGATAATGTACTGTTTCCTTTTAAAATCAATATAAGATATTACCTTTTTTCGTTTCCCTATAATCCTGTAGAAGCTCAAAGGCCGTGATGAGGGAGTCAGTAAAGTTTGCTATCTGTTCTGTCTTAAAATTAGTCATGCTTTCTTTAAAGAGCCTCACATTTGCCAAATTAGCCTGAAAAACACCAAAAATAGTCCACGCCATCTATTTCTCTTTCATATTATATTACCTGGACGAGTTGGTCCTCAAAACAAGGCACCAAAGGCTCAGTGGTGTTACTAAACGTGTAGATATTCACGTAGTCGTTATTACCCAGGGTGTCCAAAATATTGTGCACCACATGTCGAGCAATCTCGCGCCGCATTCCCGTCATACTACCCGATCTGTCGACCAAAATAACAATATCTTTCGGCGACGAAGCGGCTTCTATGAACCAAGTTCTAGTTCTGCAGTCGAATAGGTCTATGGGTTCTTGGGACCAGATCATGGCTGAAATATGGAAAAGTATTTTATCCGAAATCGGCAGTGAAGTAGAACTTTACTGCCGATTTAATACGAGTATTGTATGCAACCCATTATACATTTTAAGATGTGTCTACTGCTACTCAACAGCAACTAAATAATATTTAAAAAAAAGCACCATCGCGGAGGTCGATTGGATCCTTTCATAAAATGTTGTTTAATAAAAATAATAAGTTAATTTTATCTATTAGATTAAAAAATCGCCGAGGCGGGCAAACATTAGTATTATTAAATGTGATTTCGGATAAAATTTAATATGCACCTCGGCAATAAAGTATTTTTTTATAAAAATACGACTTAACTGCCTTGATACATAAATAACTATTTAGAGATAATTTGAGTTTTTTATAATGGTGCACAATCCACATTGTGTAATGGTGTAAATTATTTTTATAAAAATGGCTGCCTAGCACTGAGCCATGTGGTGTAAAGCACACTTTGCAACACTCTGCCACGACGCTATATAAAGCCATCTTATACAGCGGCATCGGTAAGCGCAAGATAATAAGCTCCATCCATCGACCAACGGAGTTATTAAAAATATTTTAGTACAGCTAGCCTTAAAGTGGAAACTCAATTTTTAAACAATTTTAGCTTAACGCTCCAAAAAGTGCAAGATATATTTTTTGTTTTTTTTTCACTTTAATCTATTTGATTATTATTGCAAAAAGCTGTAAATCCATATTTTTAAAATTCAAAAAGATATGAACAATTAAAAAAATCACACTTTAAAATTTAAATGGACAACAAACTTGTTAGCATTTTCGACATACATTATGTTTATTGAAACATTTTAAGATATAGTTTTGAGATTTTAAGTAACCTTCAAGAAAATTTTACGATACGACTAATGGTGAAAACCGATTAAAGATATTTTCAAGATTTGTTAAAATATCCCCAAAAATGCACTGTTTAAGATAATTCAAGTTATCTCAAATACCTTTCAATTACGGTATAGAAGTGTCGGAAAAACCGGAAAAATTGAAAAAAAACTTTTTTCCATTTTTTCCCAGGCCTTGAAAAAATTGTCTTTTTTTGGAAAAAATAAAAAATATACACATTTAAAAAAAGTGGCAAGATATCCTTAAAGAAAAAAAAATAAAACTAAACATTGAATTAAATTAAATTGATTTCAAAAAATAAACTTAATCGTTAAATAGGCTGTCGGTTGGGTCTTTTTTTGCAAAAAGGACTCCATTTAAAATATCCAATTACAAAATAATGAATATAAGTTAAATTACAAAATTATAATTTTATAAATCAAAGTGTCAAATAAAACGAAAGTTAATACAGCACCGAAAATGTTTTTTGCGACCCGGTAGAATATTCTTACTGAATTAAAATAAAAGGAATAATTATTATAATCATGATATTATGGTTAGGTATATTTAGCGTCGAAAATTAATTTTTTTCTCGATATCAGTGTACCGTAAAAATGTGTACATTTTTAGAAAAATTGCAAAAGTCAATTTTTATGAAAATTTCCCAATGTTTTCGCCTATTCAGTTTTTCGGGAAATTTTAAAACCATAATTACAAGATATTAAATTAATTTTTTTGTTTTTATCATCTTATCCACATTAAATTACCTAAAACAATGCATAAAGTACATATTTTAAAAACAAAAAAGGTTATACGCAATTTAAATAATTCTATTTACCTGGGAACTGTCTCATAAATCCCGTTGAACTCCCAAAATATTGCCATGATAATGTTGGGTCCTGTTTATAATTATTTCTAAACGTTTTGTCCAACTCTTCAGACCATATAATCCCAGAAATAACATTTTTAGCTAAAAATAATAAGTTTGTAATATATTTTCGAAAAATTAGTATTTTAGTATTTTGCATAAATAAAGTTTCTTGTTTTATGCGACTTTAAGATAATGTAGATATCTTAAGATTAATTAATATGTGTATATTAGGTTTGAAAACATACTCCTTTAAAATGAAATGGTCAAAAATAATACCAGCATTGTTAAATAATAAAATAGTCGTTTACACTTTTAAATAATTATTTTTTACTACTTAAATAGTTCAAGTTTAACTAATTTAAAATAAGTCACTATGTTTGACTGTTTTTAAGAGTAAAAAGTAAATAATTTCCTTAATCGTTTTTAATTATTGCGGCCAACAACAAATTATTGGTTAAGTGGCCCATAAAAACAAACAAAGATGCAAAAAGTTTAGCTCAAAACAGCAACACAAAAAATATATTCAACTTTAAAATATTATTAACAGTATTTATAGGCAGATATAACTAAAGTTCATTTTTTTATCTGGACTGCGGCAACGTTGCAAATTTAGGGTTTTGGTTGGTAAATACAGTTGTCAAGTTGGTCGCATTGATTAAAACAAACTAAGCTAGTTATAAATCTAATTGTGGTTATGTATAAATTATTGTAGGTTACATTGTGCAGTTGTCAAGTTGAGTTGTTGAAATTCGTAGTTAAAAATGCAATTAATTTGGCTTTGGTGGTGCTTGGATGAGTAAAATCATATAAAAAAAGTTGCTTTACGGCCCAGAAGAAAAAGTATTCCTAGCGGATAATAATCTTCGCTTTGAAAAGAATTTATATAAAAGAAATTAAAATTTTTTGTGAACGTAAATGTTGTCCAATGGTGAAAAATGTGAAAATAATGTATGATGTAATATTTATAAAACCAAATTCGTTACTTTTTTACTCCAAAAATGTCCATAAGGAGTACTTTTTCTTCCAAAATGAAGTTTTGCCCTCAAAAGGGCTTTTACATTCGAATTCGTTGCTATTATTTTTGGCATAATTATCTTTATTTATAATTGACAAGTAAATTATCAATAATAAATATTATTGTCAATTTGACAGTGTCAAAGTATTTAATTAAATACTTTAGCAGAAGTACCATTTTTAAATACTAAAAATATTATGTCAAACTGGCATAAGCCACCAACCTAACAAAAAAACACGAGTCCAGATAAAAAAAATTAACTGTAATTTACATAAAAGTAGCAGTGGCGCCTTGGTTATACATCCGCTTGCCAAGCGACAGACCTGAGTTCAAACCCCACCTAAATCATAATTTTTTTAAATTTAAATCTACTAATTTGACTATTATATTCGGTAGAATTTGACTAATTATTAGTGACTTCTTTTTAAAATTTATTAAGGTATTTTTAAAAATTTAAAAATTGTATTGTAATTATAATAGAGGGCCTTATAATAAAAGGGGTCTTCACTATTCTAAGGCCCTAAATTATCTAAATTTAAATATTTTGAGATATTTACCTCTATCATATACGTTGCTAGGCACATGAACAGCACTATAATTCGTATTCACTGGAATGTTGTAAAAATGCCGATTTCTATACAAGGGCAATTTTGTTCTATCTTTTGGTTGAGTTTGACTTGCTTGAGGATCTTTTTCTGTATCATCGGTGACCTAAAAATATACAGAGTGCTTACAAAAAACTTTTACATTTATAATAATTATTATACCTCTAGATCTATTTCGACTTCGGGAAATTCATCTTTCGAGGTATCTTCTATGGAAATCGGGTCTTGGTCTTGATCTTGCTGATAGCCGTAATTTTCTTCCGCGATCATTCGTTGGTATTTTTCTTCGGCGTTTGTTATCAGGTTTTCAGATCTGAGCTCTTCTACATCCGCGCTTACGGGCTGAAAGTGTTTTTTCGTGATAAAATGTTTGGTGCTTTTTTATGGTTGTATTTACCGGTTTGGTGACTTCTTCTTCGCCAGGTTCCGGCACTGTGTTGGTTAAATTCTTAGCGTTGTAGTAAACGTGGTTTACGTCGACATCGTCGTCTTTTTGATGTTTTGCCGCATTTTCTGCCACATCCATAATTCTCTAAAATAAAAAAAAATAAAAATAAACGAGTAGTCACGCTATAGACGTGAAACTTCTCCGCAGTATTTACAATCATAATAAAAAATTGGTTATATTTGTTGAAATAATTGTGCATGTACAATTGGCGTCCCCGAAATGTGAACGGCAAAATTTAATCGTGTAATATGGGCTTTGCATCAGTGTCGTCGGTCGTTGTCAAATTTGATAATAGTTGTCAATTGCAATATTAAAAATGTCACCCCACTTAACCGAGGCTCAGAGGTCCAGGGCAATAGCCAAATTAGAAGAAAATTGGTCTTTAAGTGAAGTAGCTGCAGATTTAAATGTCAGTAAAAGCTGCATATTTTATATCAAAAAACGTTGGCAAGAACAACAAAGATTAAGAAGACCTATCAGGCAAGGTGTAGGAAAAATCTCCAATGAAAATGAAGACAATGCTCTTGTCTCACATATTAGGCAAAATCCTTCGAACAGCTCAAAAAAGATTGAAACAAGCTGGTTTAAAAAACTGTGCTGCTGCTCATAAGGTTTTTTTAACTGACGAAAATAAGCGCAGGAGAGTCCAGTTCGCCAATGACTATTTAAATTATGGAGACGATTTTTGGAATAATGTTATATTTTCGGATGAAAAAACGTTCCAATCTTGCAATAATGGAAGGCTGCGTGTATATCGTTCAAGAAACGCAAGATTTGAGGAGAACTATACATTAAGAACCTCAAATAGTGGACGCTTTTCCATAAATGTTTGGGCGTGGATAAGCATCCATGGTCCGGGAGTATGTTGGGAAATTGATGGTAGATTAACGGCTGAGCACTATACGAGGATTTTGGACAACGTTTTGCTACCTTCAGTTAGACATGTGTTTCCAGAAAACTTTATATTCTAACATGTAAGAAAACTGTATAGTATTCAAAAACGATTCTAATAAATATTATATTACAGGACAATGCACCAGTTCACACAGCTCGCGTGGTTACAGAGTGGGTAAACAACAACCACATAACTGTTTTGCCATGGGCAGCTAGAAGCCCTGACTTAAACCCCATTGAAAACGTGTGGGGTTTTATAGTTAAAAATATATATCAACGGGACTTTGGGCCAGCAAACCGAGATGAACTATGGAGTGCTGTTGAAAATTCTTGGGATGAGCTTGCTGAGTCATACGACATGCGTGAGCTAATAATGTCCATGCCAAGAAGGTTGCAAAGGGTTGTGGCAGCTAATGGCTCTGCAATTAAGTATTAAAATAGCTTAGCAGCACAGTTTTTTAAGCCAGCTTGTTTCAATCTTTTTTGAGCTGTTATCCTGGAAATTGTGTATCTTCTCGGGCCTTAAATGCGCTATTGAAAGGATTTTGCCTAATAAGTGCGACAAGAGCATTGTCTTCATTTTCGTTGGAGATTTTACCTACACCTTGCCTGATAGGTCTTCTCAATCTTTGTTGTTCTTGCCAACGTTTTTTGATATAAAATATGCAGCTTTTACTGACATTTAAATCTGCAGCTATTTCACTTAAAAACCAATTTTCTTGAGCAATATGTTAATTTAGTTATGTTATTTTTATTGTGTATTTACCTACTTGTTAATTTATATTGTTGTATAATACCAAATTAAAGTTAATTTATTTGTTATATTGTTTATATTATTGTTTGTTAAAATATTATTAAAAAAATAAAACGATTTGTTCTTATTCTTAGTATTCTCCCTTCTATATGTAACACCACTGGCCGAAGCCAGGAATGAACGAATAAATTTTATGAAAAAAATCCATGACAACAAAAAATCGTTCACATTTCGGAGACGCCAATTGTACATTAGGGTGTCCCTTATTTTTATTTTTTTACGCATACCCTCTAATTATATTTATTACGTGTTTATATACTCCCAGTAAAAATTTCAGCTCATTCTATAAACGGGAACCCGTGCCGACTTGCATCTGAACCCTCCGTTAGCCAACGTTAGGCGCGCGCGGTATTTTGTAACACGAAACACTTTAAAAAGAAGATATACTTCATGACTGTATTTTTCTAATGATTTTATTAAATATGATTACTAATTAATATTATTGCTTTTGTTTCTATCACTTGTTTCACTAATTTAGTTGATTTTATCCCTTAAATATATTAATATACTAATTAGTATTGCTAAAAGCATTTCTTTTCTTGGTGTCCGCCCAAAAATATTTCAGACAGTTCAATAAGTTTTCGGTAGTCATCTCTCACAATAGACTCTTTTATTTATTTAGAGTAAAACCCATTAAGTTTATCAATTTTAGAGTTTACGGCCTATTCACCAGACCCTTCCGGGTAACTAGCCACTCCCTGTGAAAATATACATTTTTATCAAAGTATACACATAAATAAAACTATATTTTAACATTTGTCAATAATTTATAGTATAAGGGTCACATAATAACCGTGTTACAAAATATCGCGCGACTAACGTTGGCTAACGGAGGGTTCAGATGCAAGTCGGCACGGGTTCCCGTTTATAGAATGAGCTGAAATTTTTACTGGGACTATATAAACACGTAATAAATATAATTAGAGGGTATGCGTAAAAAAAATAAAAATAAGGGACACCCTAATGTACATGTACATATTATTATTATGTACATGTACTATGCTCCACACTTCAAAGTCCCACCACGTGACCACGTACGGAACGCAGTCTTTTGATAATTTGTCATTTAAGGCTTTTAAGGTTATGTATCTGTCAACGTATAGTCAATGCAAGAAATAATATTTATACTGTTACCATTTATGTTTAAGCGTTAAAAGTTTATATTTCTTTATAGTATCACAGTAACAATGGTTGGTTTAATGAAATTCTAAAGTGTATAGTGCCAAATAAGTAAAATTTTTGTGCATTTGGTGTACATATATCTGGTTTTATCCATTAAATAGTTTTAACTAAACGGCATTTATTAAAAAAATTTAGCTTGTCTATTATGGAATAAGAATATCTGTATCAAAGGTAGGTTAATATATTATAACAAAAAATATCATCTAATTTTGAAATTTTAAGGTTAGAAAAATCTATTTTGATCAAAATAAATAAGTATTTTGGATTATTTGGTCATATAAATATAGATATACTAAATAATTGTTGAATATGGTTCAAATTAAATTAAAGCTTTTATACTCCTAACAACAAAACTTGTGCATACCTCTTGGGATCCCTACTTTAAGTTAGATTATAAGGAAACAAACAATTTTTAGAGATACATGCAATGTAAAAATATTTAATACTCCCATAACATGTGATTTTTTAAATTTTTAAAAGTTATAATGATTTTTCGATGAAGATAAAATTCAGTTGAAGCTTTATACGTAATTGTATTGACAAAACTTTATGTAGGTATACTTTAAGCTGGATAAGAAAGACTACCTACTACAAGTAAAAATATTAGATAGAGTATACTGTGGTTTTATTTAAATTTTAGAATTTATAAGGTTATTTATACCTAATGATTGTTCGATGTAGATAAAATTTTGTCGAAGCTTTTATAGGTACTTGTATTGACACTATGGGTATATTAGCTGACAGTGTAAGGAACTATGTTATGGGAGTATTAAATATTTTTACATCGCATGTATCTCTAAAAATTGTTTGTTTCCTTATAATCTAACTTAAAGTAGGGATCCCGAGAGGTATGCACAAGTTTTGTTGTTAGGAGTATAAAAGCTTTAATTTAATTTGAACCATATTCAACAATTATTTAGTATATCTATATTTATATGACCATATTAACACACTCTTCCAAATAATCCAAAATACTTATTTATTTTGATCAAAATAGATTTTTCTAACCTTAAAATTTTAAAATTAGATGATATTTTTTGTTATAATATATTAACCTACCTTTGATACAGATATTCTTATTCCATAATAGAGAAGCTAGATTTTTTTAATAAATGCCGTTTAGTTAAAACTATTTTATGGATAAAACCAGATATAATATATTAACATATTATGTAGACCAAATGCACAAAAATTTTACTTCTTTGGCACTATACACTTTAGAATTTCATTAAATGCAGTATTTATACTCCTAAACTCTTAAACCAACCATTGTTACTGTGATACTATAAAGATTTATGAACTTTTAACGCTTAAACATAAACGGTAACAGTATAAATATTATTTCTTTCGTTGACTATACTTTGACAGATACATAACCTGAAAAGCCTTAAATGCCAAATTTTCAAAAGACTGCGTTCCGTACCTGGTCACGTGGTGGGACTTTGAAGTGTGGAGCATAGTACATATTATTATTAAAAAATTTATATCAAATTTGGCCCATTTTCCATTCATTGAATATTCAATTTTACTGCAATATTATCCTGTAATTTCGCAAGATTCACACTCCAGGCACGAAACAATAGGCTTATTGAGAAATACAATAACAATAGGCTGATTGAGAAATATTTTTATCAATAAATCATCAAAATTCGTGAAAATGGTTATCGTTGTTTGTTCTTCACAAGTCGGAAATTTTTAATAGGATATATACCTACATTCTTAGTCAAAAATAGAAATTCAGAGATGAAAAAATAAAAATGAAAAATTTGCAATCTAAAATAAGAAATTTTCGATTTCACATTTACAATTTTGGATAAAAAAATCAAGATTCAAACTCTCAAATTCGAAAACTTATTTATAATATAGCATAAAATAGTAGTACCTACTATAAATTAATATAGCATACATTTATGTTTCCAATGATACAGTTTGAAATATTGGAATAAAAATATTCTTTGAAACGTAGATCTGATTTGAGTATAACACAATAAAAATAAAATGTTTCGTGAATATCCTTTTTTTCAACATCATTTGAATAATCCCTTTAAATTCCTAAGCAATGAATAATATTGTGTAAGGCAGGGGGGGTGTAGTGCCCCCCTAGTAAGAATCCGACTGGGGCCCCCATTTCTATAGTTACGCTACTGGATGTAACCATGATGGATGTGTCTATTTGCATGCATCTCATTAAACAAAGTTGCCATTACCCTTGCACATTGATTGCTTATAAAATAAAATTTAATAATTTCCACTCTCTGCAATAGAATAAACCATTTTTTCTACGACCACTATGTAAAAGTCACTTTTCATGATGGCATCGTTGCTTAGAAAATGAATCTTTTCATTGGCAAGGCAAAACACGAATGTAAAGTGACATTTCTGTGTGAAAAGTGACAGGTCTGTGTGAAAATAAACGGAAAGCATCGTTTGACATTCAGCTGTCAAAAAAGTTTTTAGGTTATTTTGTTTTGTATTTAAAAATAATAAAAAATAAAAGGGTCGCAGAAAAAACATTGTGTTATACTTGTGAGAAAAGCTTTCTTCAAGCTCGTGTTAATGCACACTCGGCCTAACGGCATCGTGGGCAACTTAAAAACTCGCATGAAAAAGTCGCTTTTCAACACTTGTAAAACAAATAACTATTTTATCGAATCGAAAGAAAATAAAAGCACAGAAATAATGAACCATCCACATCAACTACTTTACTGAAGATAAAGTTGAATTGTCGACTGATATTTGTTAGTTTAAAAACAATTTTTTCAACGAATTTTTTGCTTTACAAAGTTTGTAAATAAGCGGTCCAGTAAAATGTTCGGAATTCCATTGCTCGGCGACGCGTAGCTAAAATTTAAAAATTTTAAAGAAGATTTTTTTTTATTTTCACTTACAAAGCCGTAAACCTTGCTGGACTGCTTTCGATGGGCCACCCTGTATATTACTTTACTTATGTTTGAAAACTGTTTGCTAATGGCATTTCCGTTAATCCCTGTAGGTAGCTGCAATCTGAATATAGATTTCAAGTAAAGTTTTAATTCGAAGATTCGACAAAAGTAATAAAATTTTGGGAATAAAAAATAGCGAAAATTTAAAGAGCTATATATTTTTTCAGTAATCGCCCAAATTGCGACTTGCAATTTTAATAAAAAGAAGAAAATGGGCGCAAATTTTAAAATTTAATTTTTTTAGCGATTTGTTTCGTAACGTATATATTGACCTATTGTGTGCTAAAAAAAATTAGCAAAATAGAGACTTACCTCTACTGCCTTAACTTTTTGCTTCATCATTTCGGATATTTTTTCGTGTATATCTTTGAGTAGAGCTTCCCCATCTTCCCTCATTACATTTGTGTCTTTATAACTCTAAAAAATACATATTTAGCTTTTACTGTTTTTTTCAAGCATTTTCGGGTGAAAATTCTTACATCTATAACCTTGGATCTTCTAGTAACAAAATCTCCAAAGTGCCACAGTTCACCCCCCAATTTTTGGGCCCAGTTCCTAACCCTAAAATATTATTAATATTAAGAATTACACAAAAAATTCCTAGTCAATAAAACAAAACTTAAGGCATTTTAAAACAAATGAATTCTAAAAATTACCGTAAATATTTACAATTTTACTAAAATATACAATCACTAAATTAAGTGTGAATAAATAAATCTTATTAATTGTTTTGATAAAACACAAAAATAGCTTTTAGAATTTCAGCAAGTGCACTTATTATAATTATAAATTATTTCAAAAATAGTAAAGACCTGGCAAAAAATCGATATAACTTCATTATTGCTGGGATTTTAAAAAAAGTTACATGTAAACATACAGATTTATAAAGTGTGTCCCATTTGTTTGCAAGTCACCCCTGTAAAGTTTTTATTTATTGTGCGATTTTAAGCGAATTTGTTTTAAAGTGTAGATCTTGATAAACTGTATTTTTGGAGCAAAAAACACTATGTTTCTACAAAATAAGGCCTTGTATTTTTCAGTTTTTGAGAGTAAATGTTTAAGAATTTAAATAAGCGATTTAAAAAAAATTCTATCTGGCTTCACCTAAATTTTATTGAAAATTTGTAAGTGGGGACGATTTTGTAGCTAAATTAAAAATGCGCAATATTTACTATTTACAAAAAATTATTCCCAGTTAGGTATCCATGAAAAAACATTGAAATAAAATAAAACAAACATTGAAATAAAATTAACAAATAAAAAACGCAATAAAAACTTAAAACAGCAATGAAACAAAAAGTAGAGAATTCAAAAAATCCTCTAAACTTAGATTTTCGTCACCTCTACTAGTTCACCATTTATTTCAATCCACTTTAATATTTTTTCTGCAGGAGTATACTTTATAAAGGCTGCGCAGTCTACAATTAGACTTTCGTCACCTCTACTATAGATAATTTTTTGAATTACCTATCTATTTTTTGTTTTATTGTTGTTTTAAGATTCTATTGCGTTTTTATTCGTCAAAACTATGCTTATAAGCATAGAAATATTTATACCATATTATCATTAATTTAATTTTATTTCAATGTTTTTTTCATGGATAACTTGACAAAATCGTTACTTAAAAATTTTCGATAAAATTTAGTACCTATAGGGTCATTTTGAGGGGTGGTGAATCCAGTGCCGTGCATATATTTTTTGTTTAAATCGCTAATATGAATTCTTAAAAATTTAATTTTAAAAACTGACATAGTGGCCCTTGTATTTAAAAATATGGCGTTTTTCCAAAAATACAGTTTATCAAGATGTGCACTATAAAACAAATACTGTTAAAATCGCACAATAAATAATAATTTTATAGGGGTAAGTCGCAAACAATTGTGTCACACTATATGTATGCATTTTCATACAATTTCTAATTTATTTCGCCCACTAGATTTTAAGTAACCACCACCACCTTTCGTTTTTCCTATGGAGGGAAGGATACTTGGTGCATCCTGTATATATCTCAATATTATTTTTTTATAAATAATTTTTTCTATTATTATTTTAGAAAAATATACATATATAAATAGTAGAAAGGTCTAAACATATTTTAAATTATCTTAATTTAAATTTATTCAAATTAATTCACATATAAAATTCTGATAAATAAAAAGAAAGGCAAAAATCTGTGGGTAAAAGGCATAAGGGGATAAGTCAAAAAGATCAGTTTTTCAGTAGAGCCTTAAACGTATTCGCATTAATTCAGGAAATATATTTATGGTTAGCAGGTATACCCTTTTGTTAGCACATGTCATATGCTAACAAAAGCGTATACCCGCTAAACTTAAATATATTTCCTGAATTAATGCGAACGCGTTTGACTTATCCCCTTATGCCTTTTGCCCACAGAAATAGCATTTAGGTATGTAGAATCATTGTGTATAAATCATTATATTATTATTATTATTATTCTTAGTATATTTTTGTCGGTCAAAACTTGTGACTTAAAAAATTGGAAGAAGGTAAAATTAAAAGTTTATTATAATTAATATTATTATTATTATTGCCTCCCATGATTTTATTTTTGGCGGGGCCCATGGCTACCATGTCAACACAAGTTATTTTGGATGCTAACAAATTTCGCATATTGGTTAATTCTACTTTAGATTTACTACTCTGTTAAAATAAATTAGTTACTACAGTTATTAGTGGTTGCTTTTTCACTACTATGATATCCCCAAAATTTAACAGCCAATTCTTATGTAAAATTGTCACCTGAATCCGAAAATTATGAAAGGAGATAAGTTTTTGAGATATACCTAGTAACTAGTTAATATGGAAAATTGACTGTATCTCAAAAACTTATAACGACATCAGGGGACAATTTTACATGGAAATTGACTACTAAATGTTCGGGATACAAATTGCTATTGTTTAGAGAGTAGTGAGCGTGGTGTTTTTGCACTTACGTATTTTCTGATCTCATATTAAAAAATTCGTAAAAAATTATTCAAGAAAAGTTTTTAATACACAAAAATATTATGAGAATAAGAAAATAATGAGGGGGTCAATTTTAAGCGAAACACCCTGCACAACCTTTCAAAAATTTTAAAAAACGCAAAGAATATTCAGATAAATACAAAAAAAGTTATGTGATAGATGAGGTTAATTTTAGTATAGCACGATTTTTTAGTTTATGAGTTAATCTTTTTGACAAAAATAAAAAAAACAAAAACATTCATTAAGTTTTTAAAATTAAAAAAAATAATCTAAAATTCCTTGGTTTATTTGAAACAATGATAAAAAGTGTTAAAAATACTTAAAACTGTGTAAATAAATGTCAAAAGTCTTAAGGGTAATTAAGGGTAGTTTACTATTGGCGCCGAAAAAAAGTATTCACAACTTTTCTCAAGTAGCATGTTTTTTTAATTGACTGTTGAAAAAGGGATTTTTACGTCAGTTACGTCAATAAAATTATTTTGACAAGAAATTATTTATAAGGTAAAATTCGTTTTTTTTAAATAAAAAAATAAAATTATAAGAAAGTCACTTCATTCAAGCAAAAAATGAAATGAACTTTTTAGCGTTCAAAAAATAAATATAAAACTATCAATTTTTATTGAATTAATTAATATTTGGTAGAACACAAATCTGGAACTAATTAAATTTTGTTTTTTGACAATACCTATTATTCTAAGATTGAGTTTAAAAAATTGTTATTGATGTTTATAGTATTTGCTAAATGCTTTTTAAAATGAATTCAGTTTTTACGATAATTAACAATAATATTTCTCGAATTTTACTCACAACTTGGACAACTCAGGGTGTTGTTTAGTATCCTTGTACTCCTCCTGAGCTGAACCCACTTGACACCCCAAAAACAAAACCGCACCGAGCAGAAGCCACGCAAGAGAGGCTTTTTTCCCCGACGTCGCACATCTAGACATTTTCGAGCATTCGCTAATAGTTTTCCTCGCCACGCACTTTTCCGCCCGTTTTTCGGTAGCGAGGCCGTTTTTCAGGAACTTTCGGCAGCGATACGGGGCATGTTGCAGGCAAGTCGGTCAAATCGATACTGTGTGAATATCGGTGGCGTGCCGTGGGCGCAGACGCCTAGATTTTCATTCATGATACATTAGCAGGTCGATTTAACGATTTATTTAATTTTTTGTTTTTGTTTCGTTGTAGTTTTAAGAATAATTCATGCCTGGTATTTGCAATGATGTTTATTTTTAGATGTAAATAGAGTTTATGATAATTATATACAGGGTGTTTCGGTCTTCCAAATTTATAAAATGTTCTATTTTAACAATGTTCATTTATTATTTTTTCTACTTCCACCTTTAAAACGCCCATTATCGTACATGTTTCCATGATACTAATTGACATTTTAAATACATATTGACAAGTTGTGGCTTTATGGCGCTTTAATCACGGGCTGAAGTTAGTTGACAGTTGTCAAATGTCATACAATTGTTAAAATAAAGTGCCTTTCTTGTGAAATAATACTAAATACACAAAATACAAAATTATTAAATAGTTTCTTCACGCCAATATTTAAAAAAATTATATAAACGTTTGATTTTGCCGTAGTAGTGCAGTTTACTAGATTTAACTGTTAAAGCGTTAAACATTCTCTTCTCTTTAACTTTGAAAAACTGCTTCTACGAGGTGTGTTCAGAAAATATCGGGAATTTTCGTTTTTTGAAACAAATATTTATTTATTCGTCTTAAAAATAGTCCATATTGGATATTATGCACATGTGCCAGCTCTTCTTCCAATACTCGAAACACTTCTAAAACTCGATCTTTGGGATAGCCTTTAGTTCTTTCAGCGATGCGCTTTTAATGTCATCTATGCTTGCAAAACGACGGCCCTTTAAGGTTCTCTTTATTTTTGGGAATAGGAAAAAGGCAGACAGAGGCATGTCTGGCGAATATGGAGGCTGGGGTATCATTACAGTATTGTTTTTGGCCAAAAATTTTGTTCAAAATTTAACAATTTTAGAACAAATTTTGCTGCCACGCGTTTCATACCCAAAACATTCGAAAAAATTTCATGGGATGAGCCAATCGATATACCAACATCATCAGCGACTTCTAGAGCTCTGATGGTTTATAACCATTTCTTCCACTTTTTCCATGTTTTTATCGGTTGTTAATGCGCTTGTGCGTTCGGGGCGTTCGTCATCTTCAACGTCTTCACGGCCATCTTGGAAACTCTTATACCACTTGTAAACTCTTGTTTTACTTATAGCAGACTCACTATAGGCCTTTGACAAAGGCCCTTTGTTAACATTTCACAGAATTTATTTCATTTTTTAAGCAAAATTGGATACAAATTCTTTGATCCATTTCTTTTAACGAACGAAAAATCGCCGAGCTTATAAAACACGTCTAACCTTAGCGGCTGCCACAGACAAAGTAAACAATGAAAACAGCTAAAGTTTTTATCATACTTCGGGGGCATATATACCAACATAATAAAGAAAATTTTATGACAACCGGACCCTCTGAACCCGCGAAATTTAACAATTCCCGTTATTTTCTGAACACACCTCGTATATCGATTGTTAGTCTATTTTTAAGGGATAAATTTTGATTTACACAGCCAAATTTAATATTTTAACGCCGGTAGATTCCCAAGTTAGAAATTCTAACGAGAATTCCAATAAATACAACTGTCACTATTGTACCTTTAACCATTCCTGTGTAAGAATTTTTAATACTTGTGATAATATTTTGCAATTATATCCAGATAGCACAGAGACATCTTAAAGATATCGTTTGTTACAAAACACATCGTCTTTAAGATGTCGTTTTAACGGCATTATTAAGTCGTTGCTAAACGTTGTTAAGATGTCTTTAGATGTTAAAGACTACCTATTTGGTTTTTAAGGTATTAAGTTATTAAAATGTAGCTAATTATGCTTTTAAACTTCTAAAAATAACCCAGATAACATTATGAGGTTTATAATTGACGCATATTGCAGTCGTATGCACGCATATATGCATCATTTGCGTCGTCAATTGAGGTTCATATAGCCAGCACATGTGATGGTTGGAGAAACATTGCGAGGTTCATAATTTACGCATATTGCAGTCACAACGTGATTCTTAATCCGCACGTATGTCACATATATGCATCATTTGCGTCATCAATTGAGGTTCATATAGCCAGCACATGTGATGGTTGAAGAAATTTTTCTGGGCATGATTAACAGGTGAATTTTTCACTTCCATTGCCTTAATTTGATTGTTTTTCTTACGTTTCGATTAGTAATTATCTTTAATTGTCTTCAGTTATTACCTGAAGACCCTTAGATATAATTACTAATCGAAACGTTGTAAGAAAAACAATCAAATTAAGACAAGGCAAGTACAAAACCCAGCTGTTAATCATTCATAAAATTGATTTATTTATTGATTTAATTTTGGTCATTATATTATAAGTAATTATCCAAAAGATCTTTTTCTTTAAGTCATGTATTTTAGTTTTTGTGACAATTGTCTACATTTATAGAAAGATATCTTATTTTAATTAAAATATCGTTTTACAAATTCATAAATACATTAATGATAAATTAATTTATGAACGTGATCTTAAGATCAACGTATTAACTCGTTGATCTTAAGATCAATTCCAATTTGGAATTCCAAATAAAATTAAGTATATTTTTTATACATGTAGTCTACAAATTTAGTCTTTACAAATCCAGTCTTTTCACAAATTAACCATATGGCGTAAGTCAATTTTTTGAAAATTTTAGTTATAATATGAAGTAAAATCAACAATTTTCGCAAGATGTAGTGTATATCTAGTATTACATCTACAATTTTGCAATAACTATTCAGCAAAAGTGAAAAGTTTGCAAGTACACTTGAGATAAAAAATAAAATGTAAATATTTTAAGATGCCCTGGGCATGCACATCAAACGAAATTGGTAGGTACAGTTTATTCAATAAAGTTCAAACGCTTAGTCACTTAAATTAATTTAACTGGTTAAATTACATGGACACTTCTTTGAAATATTAAAAACAGTTTGTTTACATAACAAAACATTTATGTTAAGGGCATTCACCATTTTTGTCAAAATTATCAATAATGGCGAAGGTGCCGGGATAAAGTTTATCGAACTTTTTTAATATTCTTTATTTGTTTCAGATGTAATTTTGGGTAAGTAAGTGCATATTTTACATATTAGGGTTTATTTTAATACATAATAATATAATAAAACGATATTCTAAAAATTATTACTTTATTTTCCAAACAATAATAAATAAGTAATGTAGTTTCATAGTAGGTTAAATGCATACAAAAAGTGTCACAAACGATAAAAATCACCCTGTAAAAGTTATTATGGGTGTACCACAGGGCACAAATCTATACCCACATACATTTCTATCTAATATCAATGACTATATATTGGAAAAGACTTCTTAGTAGGTAATATATTATAATACTTTATAGAAGACTTATGAGATTAGAAAAATAATAAATATCTTTGGCATATATTTGATAGATTTTTCTGTATAAAAATGGTCCACATATATAATATATTAATTTTTTGACTTAGATTATTATTATTATTATTATTACATTAAACAATGGAAGAAAAGTTGTTTCCGTTCATGGAGGAAGACTCCTCAGCCTCTGACAGCGCCTTTAGTAGTTCATTTCTTGCCTTTGAACCAATCCAAATGATTAAAGAAATACCAAACAACAACTGAAATAAAACAATTAGTTTATTTCATTATTTTGTGGATTAAACGACATTTTTAATTAAACCTAAAAACAACTCAAAAATGACTAAATGTCAATTGGATGTACTATGCTCCACACCTCAAAGTCCCACCACGTGGCCACGTACGGAACGCAGTCTTTTGAAAATTTGGCATTTAAGGCTTTTCAGGTTATGTATCTGTCAAAGTATAGTCAATGAAATAAATAATATTTATAGTGTTACCGCTTATGTTTAAGCGTTAAAAGTTTATAAATCTTTATAGTATTACAATAACAATGGTTGATTTAAGAATTTAGGAATATAAATACTGCATTTAATGAAATTCCAAAGTGTAAGGTGCAATATAAGTAATATTTTTGTGCATTGGGTCTACATTTTTCCAAAAAATAGTTTTAACTAAACAGCATTTATTAAAAAAAATCTAACTTCTCTATTATGAAATAAGAATATCTGTTTTAAAGGTAGGTTAATATATTATAACAAAAATATCATCTAATTTTAAGGTTAGAAAAATTTATTTTGACCAATTATATGATATGATATTTGGACCAAATGCACAAAAATATTACTTATTTGGCACCATACACTTTAGAATTTCATTAAATGCAGTATTTATATTCTTAAATTCTTAAACCATCCATTTTTATTGTAATGTAACACATTGAAAACATCTCATCCAATATAAGTAAATATTGCTTTGCTTTAAAAATTATAACTAATTTAATTAATGTAAATGCAGCAATAACAGCATTTAACTCATACGTCCAATCAAAAATAAGGTATGGAATTATATTTTGGATTCATTCACCAGATATAAATAGAATTTTTGTTTTACAAAAAAGATGTCTTCGAAGTATTTTTAAATTAAATCAACTCGAATCATGTAAAGATTATTTTATTAACTTTAGAATTTTAACTGTTTATTGTATTTTTATATAATATATATATTATGAATCAATTTTATTTGTGAAGAGAAATCAAAATATGTTTAAAAAATTTAACACCAGTCACAATTACAGCACTCGCTTTAAAAATAATTTAAACTGTGATAGATTAAATTATCTTTACTTACAAAAAAATGTTCCATATTCTGTGATAAGAATTTACAATAGAATTCCATTTGAAATAAGAGATCTTCCTGAAAAAACATTAAAAGTGTTATTATTCAATAGATGAGTTTTTAAAGGACGACAATTTTGATTTCCCTGTGGTACTTATGTAGTTATTTCGTAGAAATTTTTTTGTATATATATTTTTTGTTACCTATTTTATTTAATTTATGCTGTGCATGTAACTTTGTATTAGTTTATTCCTTGTTTATTTTTGTGACGTGTTCTACACCCAATGGTACATATGTATAATGCATTTTGAACTAAATAAAGATTATTATGTTATAAAGATTTATACATTTTTAACGCCTAAACATAATATTATTTCATGGTCACGTGGTGGGACTTTGAGGTGTGGAGCATAGTGCATTTGTGTTGCCTACATTTAAAAGGTGCGTA